>VNJU01008152.1:0-32951 GCA_008042675.1 Drosophila seguyi
AATATTTGCGGGTCGCTTCTCGGCCAGGAAACCATTTTTGGATGGGTGTTGACAGGCCCAATCCACTCGGCAGGCCCCCGCAGTGTGTCTGCGTTCTTCACCTCCCTTCTGGGAGGTGAAGGAAGTGCCCACGCAGATCGTCCCCGAATCTGATTCGGTTGTCGAACAAAATTTCGTACAAACCACCAGAAGGGACCGTCGTGGCAAGTATGTTGTGACGCTCCCCTTGCGCGACCCCGACGCAAGGGTTCGAAGCTGCATCCTCACGATCCTTCGCTCTGGCTCAATTCCTCCGCAACGAGCAGCGCCTGAAAAGGGATCCTCTTCTCAAGGCCCGGTATGACGCCGAAATCCAGGAATACCTCGGCTTAGGTCGCATGGCCGAGGTTTCTACGACGAGATGTTCCGCCACGTACTACCTTCCACATCATGCCGTTCTTAAGCCCGAAAGCACACTAAAGTGCGGGTGGTCTTTAATGCTTCTAGACCTTCCACGAACGGCACCAGTCTGAACGACATTCTTTACGCGGGTTCGGTCATACAGTCCGACCTGACTATTCAAATCCTGAAGTTGCGGTACTTGAGGTTTGTTTTCAATGCCGACGTCGAAAAGATGTACCGGCAGATTTGGGCAGACCCCAAGCAGACGCCTCTCCAACGCATTCTGTTACGCAATTCCGATGGGGAAATCCTTGACTACGAATTGAAGACTGTAACCTTCGGGATCAATTGTGCCCCATTCCTAACGATCCGCGTCCTGCAACAGCTCGCCGACGACGAAGAGTCTAGGTACCCACGGGCAAGTCGCATTATCCGACAAATTTTTATGTTCGTCGGGGCAGACTCAAAGACTGAGGCGTAGGCAGCTATCCGAGAGCTCGAGGGGGCCCTGGGTTGGGCAGGGTTCCCAATGAACGTCTAATAGCAAGGCGAATTACCATTCAGCACCAGTAATCCGCCTCAGGAACTTGGCCTGGAACGTCCTAATCCTGTTAAGATGGGTCTTTGCAGCCACCCCGTAAATGGGGAGCCCATACTTCCAAATTGGGGCCAGTATTGCCATATATATCGTTCTTTTGTTGGCTAAAATCAGCTTAGAGTGGGCGCGAGTTAACCAACTCAGTCTCCGGGATACGTTCTAAAGCTTCCCTCTCGTTTTCCTGATATGTGAGGCAAACGTGAGCCTGCGGTCCAGAATTAGGCCCAGGTACTGGCACTCCTTGTGTTGCGGGAGGATTTGACCATGTATAAAGACTTCAGGGCTGGAGTCCTTGCGCAAGGTGAAGGTAACAGTAGCATACTTTTCAGGGTCAATGGCTATGTTCCACCTGCAGCAGCAATTCTCAATCCTCTTGAGGAGGATCTGCAGTCTGTCTGTCGCCTCATGAACACATTCCGACCTGGAAAGGATGGCTGTGTCGTCAGCATATGTGGCAACACACAGACTGTTGTGGTGCCTGTCAGTCTGTCACTACCTTAAGGAACTCCGGCCAGAATGGGTGTGGGCGAGGAGGACAGCCCATCCTGAACCACCTGAAAGGTCCTGTCCTTCAGAAAGCTGCCAATCAGCTTAAGAATCTGATGATGGATTAACCCATGAGCTTGGTCAGCAGACCATGATGCCGAACCCGGTCAAAGGCTTGCTGGAAGTCTAGAAACGCCACAACCGTGTAGTGCTTCCTCTGGAAAGCATCCAAGATGAAGCCGCCAAGCCTATGGAGCTGCTCACGCGTGCCATGCTGCCTCCTGAAACCAAACTGATGCTCAGGAATCGCCTGCTGAACTTCAGGCGTCTTGAGTATACGATCCAGAATACATTGTTCCAGAACCTTGCCAAAGGCAGAAAGAAGGCTTATCGGGCGATAACTGTCGGCATCGCTGGGTGGTTTCCCATGCCTGTGTATCATTACCACATTTGCGTTCTTCCAGGCCCTGGGAAAGTGGCCTATCCTTAATGCAGCATTGTAGATCAGGACCAGGAAGAGAATAGCCAGATCAGAAAGCCACCTGCACACCCGCGACGTGCCCCGTCCGGCCCGGGAGCCTTCCGGCTTTTCATTTTCCGAATCCTGCTTTTGACTTCAGGGAAGAGAATGGGAAAAAAGGCAATGACATTTGGTGAGGAGCTTCCAAAATGTCCTTGATCTTGCCGACTCTACCCTCCGAGGAAATTCCAAAAGGAGTGAACCGTTCCTGAAGCTTGTCGGCAAACACCTTAGCGCGTTCCAAGGGCGTGCGCGCCCAAGTAGAATCAGCTTTCCGGATCGGAAACTTAGGAGCAGCCTACCTCTTGCCTCTAGCAAGTCTCCTCAGGGCGAAGTTTGAGTACTGATGGAGTCGCCTCCTCAAGTTCCTTATCCAGCGAACACTGGTGGGACCGAACCAGGACCTTTCTGGTCCGATTACCCAGCCTTCGAAGTATCCTGTGGACATCGCGGCTTTGCGTCCTGACGTACTCCCTCTTTAGTCTATGCTTCAGCTGAATGAGTTCAAGTAATTGCCTGGGCACAGAAGGGTAAAAAATAGCCGATATTTTAGCATGCAACAGCTTGGCTGCATCCTCCACATCCTCAGTAGAGCACAGATCCATCTGGAGATTAAGGGAGTCTTCCAACTTACTCCTGAAGATTCTAATATCCGATCCAGGGAGCAGCTGAAATTTCCTGGCCGGCACACAGTGTCCCACAATCTGGAGCTGGTCACAAAAATTACCCAAAGTGCGGTAGAAGTCGCCCTGAGGAAGTTCACTGCCACAACGGACTGAGTTAGCCAATTCGAAGCTGACATCCACACTCCGGGCGCCCCTGACACTGACATGTTTTCCCCTCACATGTGCCTAGTCCATCTGGATGAAATCCGGGCCCTGTAGGAAGATGTGATGAAGGACTATAGGAGCTGCTCGGACCTTCTATCCGTGTCCGCCGAGGATCCAGCCACCTCAACAGTGCTCAGATCAAAATACAGTTACTGTTACACTGTTTTTTCGAGGTGTGTTGCCCAGCTTCAGGAGGCAATAGAAAAGACCGCCTGCAAGTCCACTCAGGCTTCCGCCAGCATTCCCACACCCCCGACTACGGGGTGTCATTTACCGCCCGTAGACACCGAAGTTTTCACTGGTGATTATCTTCGGTGGCCCACCTTCCGAGACTTATTCACCGCCATTTATATCCACAACTCGAGGCTCACACCGGTAGAGAAATTGTTCCACTTATTATCGAAGAAAAGTGCCGACGTGCACGGCATTGTCGCCAAGGCCCCGCTAACCAATGAAGGATTTTTCTCTGCGTGGCGAGGGTTGACCGACCGCTTCGAGAATCGGCGGTCACTGGTCAACAGTCAGTTGAAAATCCTGTTCAACATCCAGGCCGTTCTTCAAGAGTCCGGGGCCGCTCTGAAAGAGCTGCAAGGCTTTGTACAAAGTTGCCTTACAGCCTTACAAATGTCCTCAATTTAGGTCGAAGCTTGGGATTACCTTCTGGTTTACATGGTTTCCTTAAAGCTTCCCCAAATCACACTTTCCATGTGGGAGCAACCTGTGGACAACAAGGCAGAAATTCCAACATGGAATGAACTTGACGCATTCCTGATGGAGCGCTATCATACCTTGGAGGCAATTGACGACATCAGGCCTATCGGTTCGGGGCAAGTTTCGGCAACCGCGAGCGCCCCAACGCGCAGGCTCAATTCGTACGAGGCCAGGGTAGCTCCAGCCCCGAATCGCACCCCTTCTTTGTTCCCGAGAACCATCCTGTCCGCTTATGTCCGCGGTTCCACCACGGTAATCTATTTGCAACCGCCCTAGTTCCATCTACGACAGCTAGGCCTCGGCCCGCGCCCACTCCCAGAGGAACGGGCGCCTCAGAAGATCCCGCAGATGTCCAAGTATGCTTTGCTACCGGCTCAAGAGCCGTCCTACTGGGCCCTCATTAACGTGTGCCATCTGGGGTGCAGCTTCCAAGTGCGAGCCTTGATTGACTCTGGGTCCGAAGCGACCTTTATCACTGAACGACTGTTCAACCTCGTCAGATTTTCGTTCAAGACTATGCTGGCCCAAGTGTCCGGCCTGAACCAGACCGTTGCCGCTCAGTCCACGAAGTTGTGTTCTTTCTCGATTAAATCGCCGTTCAGACCCGGGCTACAGGTAGCGACCGCAGCTTACGTTCTTCCGCAGCTGGCCGGGAATCTGCCCTCATATCCAGTCCCAGGAGATCTTCTTAAGGATCTTCCCGACATCCCCCTGGCGGACACCAAGTTCTTTGAGAGTTCCCAAATCGATGTCTTAATAGGAGCAGACATTCTTCCGTCTATTCTCCTCGGCAATTCCAAGAAGAACATTTGCGGGTCTCTTTTCGGCCAGGAAACCATTTTTGGATGGGTGTTGACAGGCCCAGTCCACTCGAAAGGCCCCCGCAGTGTGTCTGCGTTCTCCACGCGAGTTAGCTGCGACTTTGAAGACTCCTTGGACCAGCTCCTCACCAAATTCTGGGAGGTGGAGGAAGTGCCCACGCAGATGGTCCCCGAATCTGATGCGGTTGTCGAACACAATTTCGTACAAACCACCAGAAGGGACCATCGTGGCAAGTATGTTGTGACGCTCCCCTTGCGCGACCCCGAGTGCAAGGGCTCCGAGCTGGCATCCTCACGATCCTAACTCTGGCTCAATTCCTCCGCGACGAGCAGCGCCTGAAAAGGGATCCTCTTCTCAAGGCCCGGTATGACGCCGTAATCCAGGAATACCTCGACTTAGGTCACATGGCCGAGGTTTCTACGACGTGCCGTTTCGCCATGTACTATCTTCCACATCATGCCGTTCTCAAGCCCGAAAGCACAACCACTAAAGTGCGGGTGGTCTTTAATGCTTCTAGCCCTTCCGCGAACGGGAGCAGTCTAAACGACATTCTTTAAGCGGGCCCGGTCTTACAGTCCGACCTGACTATTCAAATCCTGAAGTGGCGGTACTTCAGGTTTGTTTTCAATGCCGACGTCGAAAAGATGTACCGGCAGATTTGGGTAGACCCCAAGCAGACACCTCTCCAGCGCATTCTGTTTCGCAATTCCGATGGGGAAATCCGTGACTACGAATTGAAGACTTTAACCTTCGGGATCAATTGTGCCCCATTCCTAGCGATCCGCGTCCTGCAACAGCTCGCCGACGACGAAGAGTCTAGGTACCCGCAGGCGAGTCGCATTATCCGACATTTCATGTACGTCGACTACGTTCTCGCTGGGGCAGATTCAAAGACTGAGGCGCAGGCAGCTATCCGAGAGCTCGAGGGGGCCCTGGGTTCGGCAGGGCTCCCACTTAGGAAAGGCGATTTGGCAAACATCCAGCCTGAGCATCTTCTTCGTGCTGTGTTCCTCGAAATCGACGCAGAGAGCACAGCTAAAACTCTCGGAGTGCGGTGGAAGGCAACGTCGGATGAGTTTTTCTTTATTCCGCCAGAATTGACCTCGGGATCGACTTTCTCAAAGCGTCAGGTACTGCAGATATTGCCAAATTGTTTGACCCATCCGGCTGGCTAGCCCCCTTCGTTGTCGAATCTCGGTTGGGACGATGTCCTCCCTCAAGAGTTCTGCACAAGATGGGCTGATTTCCTGGAAAATTACTCGGCGCTCGATCAGATCCGCATTCTCCGTTGGGTCGCTTTCCTACCACACCTAAAGGTAGAGCATCATGTTTTCTGCGACGCCTCGCAAAAGGCGTATGGTGCCGCCATTTACGTTCGAGTTCAGGTCGGGTCCACGGTAGCGGTGACCTTGATAACGGCAAAGACGCGGGTGGCCCCAGTCAAGACGGTGTCGCTCCCGCGGCTGGAGTTGTGCGGAGCCGTCCTATTGTCCGAGATGGCCAACGCCATTCTTCCGAACGCCATTCTTCCGACGGACTGAAAAATTGTTCTCACCTCGTTGCACAGGCCGGCATGTCATTGGACAACGTTTGTGGCAAACCGGGTGACTAAGATCACTCAGTTCACCGAGGTGGAGAAATGGGCGCATGTCCGCTCTGAGCACAATCCGGCAGATCAGGAAGACCTCGCGAACAGCCAGCTGTGGTGGCATGGTCCTGCCTGGCTGCAAGGGCCGCGTTGCGAGTGGCCGGAACTTGAAAAGCGAGCAGTCAAGGTCCATATTGTGAAGGTCCCCCCGGAAGCTGTTCTTGAGCGTTTTTCAACATTCGACAAAGCGTTGCGAGTCCTCGCTTATGTTCGTCGCTTCATCCAGCGCTCGCGAAAGACCAAGTCTTCGTTTGAAAGTCACTTGAAATCTGAAATCGCGTCGGCCGAACGTCTCCTAATTTCCGTCACACAGCGCAGGCACTTTACCCTCGAGATCGACTGTTTACGCCAAAAGCAGTTCCAGCATCCAGTCCGATTCAAAATCTGAACCCATTCCTTGATTCGCAAGGGCTCATAAGAGCGTGCGGCCGGGTTACAGCCTCCCAGCTTCTCCAGTATGACGAACGGCACCCGGTAATCCTTCCATACAACTATCGTTTTTCCAGACTCCTAGTCCAGTTTACGCATCATATAATGCTACACGGCGGTAATCAGCTGATGATCCGGCTGATCCGGTCCAAGTTCTGGATCCCAAAAGTGAGGAATTTGATCAAGTCCATCATCTATTCGTGCAAGGTATGCGTCACCCACAAAAATAAGTTGCAAACTCAACTCATGGGGCAACTACCTAGAGAGCGCACGTCCTTCTCGCGTCCCTTAACACATACCGGTGTGGACTATGCTGGCCCCTTCGACATCAAGAACTACACGGGACAAGCCTGTCTCATTACAAAAGGATATGTACTAGTGTTTGTGTGCTTCTCCACCAAGGCCATCCATTTTGAGCCGACGTCTGACCTTACTACTGAGAAGTTTCTTCGCCTTCGCCCGTTTCGTGTCCCGGAGAGGATGCCCCCGCCAAGTTCAATCGGACAATGGGAAGACTTTTGTGGGCGCGGCTAGTCAACTTTCTTGCGATTTTCTTCAGTCTCTCAAAGGGGCTGTGACGAGTGCCTATAGTCACCAGCAGCTTCTTTGGGACCTCATCCCGCCGGGAGCCCCACACATGGGCGGCTTATGGGAGGCAGGCGTCAAGAGCTTCAAGACCCTGTTCTATAAGTCTACGGCCACGCGAAAATACACGTTCGAAGAGCTGTCCACGCTCTTGTCTAGGATCGAGGCGTGTTTGAATTCACGTCCTCTCTCACCAATGTCCGAAGACCCCGCTGACCTGTTAGCAGTTACTCCGGGGCACTTTCTTGTTGGAGGGCCTCTCCTCGCTGTGGTGGAACATGAAATAAAGGGGAATACCACGACCATTATTAATCGCTGGCAACACTTGAAGGCTCTTCAATAATTTCAATTTCGTCTGCGGTGGAAGGAAGAGTACCTCAAGGAACTTCATAAGCGAAATAAGTGGCGAGCCCCTGCAAGAGATCTCCGTGTCGGGGATATGGCGACATCCGTACTGAGCGGGGACTCATCAAACGTCCCATAGCGAAGGTCGTCCTCCTTCCAATGGAGGCACCTGCCTGCCCTCAATAACCTGTCTCCTGTCCACTTTAATGTTCCACGTCACTGTGCTGTTCCGTAGCTAATCCGTAGTTCCAATTCGTAGCAGTACAAGTACTGATTGCTACTTTTTTTGTTCTCTTCGTCCTAGTCAGCCAGTCACAGCTCGATGTCTCCACGCCCACGCAGCGCCAGTGCACTAGAAAGCAGATGTTCTCGAGGTACCAACTCCTACCGTTGCCGAGTCTGCAGGAAGATCCACCTTTTACGGAAGTGCCGCCGATTTCTTCGTTTGAGTGCCGAGAAGCGGCTACGGGCAGTCCTCGCCAATCGATACTGCCCCAGTTGTTTGGCCCACGAGCACTCCGACGGAGCGTGTCGGCGAGGGGACTGCTGCAAAACGTGTGGCCAGGATTATCACACGCTACTGCACCTCTCCGATCAACCGTTGACTCAGCGCCGGCCGCGTCAGGAGGCGCACCAATCGCAGGGCGCCGGGCGCCGGTCCTCTTCCGACGTTCCACGGCACGCTTCAACCGCTCCTCGGACCTCGTCCGCCACTCCACGACCCGTGCACAGCTACGAGTTGCATCGACGATTCGCTAGCGACAGCTTTTCGACTGCGAACTATTCGCAAGCCAGTTCGGGAGCTTGACTAGGCGGTTCGAGCCCATTTCCAGAACGTTACACTGGCCGACGAGCGCTTCTACCGCCCCGCGACAATCTCCGTGGTCCTGGGTGCAGATATGTATTCGCGAGTGATGCAGCCGGGATTCATGAAGATCCAGGATGGACTGCCGGTGGCCCAGGATACCGTACGTGGATTGGTCATGTCTGGAGCCTGCCACCAGTCATAAGGATGACCATGTTGCAACCCGGGTGATTGCAAGGGGGGGGCGGAATGTTTATGTGAGGGGCCACTGTGCCGCCTCCGCGCACAGAGCTTTCGCTCCCGTCCGCGCTCGCCCCGCTTGTGCGCTTACGCTCTCGGCCTCCCCTGTGCCCGCTCGCTCCGGAGCTCGGGTTGTAACCGAACTCGGCGGTCGGCGGCCGTCGATCTCCCGTGCTTGCTTTGACGAAGCAAAGCGAGCTGGAGCGCGGCTTTAGTTTTAAGCTTAGTTTTTAGTCGGCTTCATAGCCGACGCCCCCTCTTCTGCTTTTTCGCCTTCGTTTGGATAACTTGGGTTGTCCAATTCTTTCGCCTACGGCGTGGGAATTTATTTACCATTGTTCCTATCTTCGGTTGACTAAAGGCCCCCCTACAAACACCCAACAACAAGATGAGAAATGTTCACCGTGTATATTTAAAACTAGTGGAAAAACACACATTCTTTTACAAAAATATTTTAATGACTCTTCGAGATATTTTGAGTGTTCAGGGAAATTTGTTCCTTATAAATTTTCAAAAAATTGTTTATTTTTAAGACAAATTGAATTATTTTAACACCTAGGAGGTGAACTTATTTCCTTCTACGGGATTTGGAAACAAATAGACCCTACCAAAGTGCTCTCTTTTATTAGAAGCCGCGGTGTAGAAGCTCTACCCTAATCTTCCCTGTACTAAAGTAGGATTGATAACATTTCCCAGCTACGAAATGATAGTGGAAGACTACCACCGCTTTTAACAACAATATACATTTTAATTTTTGCACTATTGCTTGGAACGAGGTACTTTCCAACTAATGTTATGTATTGCTTTCACATGAAAGGACATATAAATCTTGGTTTTGTATTGTGATACGAACTTCGTCATTTGTCTTGAAGTTTTGTTGATATGGAAAATAAGTGTGGTATTCCTTTTTAATGACATTATCATCGTTGATAGGCTTTTCTTGAACATGAAAAATGTCATTCATATGAAACTAATTTTTTATATTAAGTCGAAAGGAATTTTAAAATTAATTTATTTTTTATTGATAGAGCAGTTCCATTTTTTGAAGATACTTCTGATGACAACGATGTTGTTTTCACTTCAGCTTTTGATTTAGTAATGATGATAAGGGAGCGAAGAATAGGTTTTTTATTATAGATTATCATTCTTCTGATCGTTAGTGTAAACGAATTTTTACAGTTTCCCCTCGTAAATTTATTAGGTCTCCGTTCTGATCAGTTATCCGTACATTGAGTGTGCTTATTTCTCTGCAGTTGACAGGTAAATAAATAAAATTCCGTGGTGTTATGTTCATTTTATATCCATGATTTGGTCTATTACCGACATACGATCCGCTAATAATGTTGCATTCCAATCTAATAGAATTTACTTTTAAAATGTATATTGGATTATCCGAGTTGTAAATTTCATCATTATGTGGTCTTAGTTTTCGTTTATAAAATCCAAATATCTAAACAATTGATCGTTCATGGTTAAAATATACAGTTTAATTTTTAGTAACAACTTGAACTTGAAATGTATTGTTATTACATTCAATTTTAATGCTGTCATGTAGTTGAAACTCTTTAAATATATTTATTTAATAATATCATCAAACTCATATGATCCCACAGGTATTTCAATAACTTTTATTCCCAATATGAAATAGATTGTTCCTTGTGTCAACATTCGGAATAGAATTGAATGTATAGAAATCAATAAGAGCACATCCATAATTTCGTTTCAACTCAATTTGTGGGAAAAAGTTTTCACTTATAATGCAATTGTTAACGATGCACTCATTTGAAGCTTGATTTTGAACTGTTTTAATATTTAACATCATAGTACAGTTATATGAATTTTTATATTATAATTTAATAAATTGATTCTGGTACTAAATAACTAGTGAGATGGTTCTGAGGTGGGCTAGCTGAAGCCACCGGACGAGTCGCAGGTTGCGGATAGCGCAAGGCCTCCTGCGGAGGTTAGCTGCGAATAGCGACTTGTCGTGATCTTGGAAGATCTTGAGCAACACTTAAGAGAAATAGGAGAGACAATCTTGGATGCATATCATGCAAGCTGTCCCGAAAAAAATGTAGAGTCCAGCAGGGACAATCCCCGGTGGAATAAAAACCTACGGCTACTTCGCGCATAGGTCAGGAAGCTGTTTAACACAGCTAAGAAGAACAGCGCCAATTGGGAACTATACACCAAAAAGCTGACAGAGTACAACAAAGAAATCCGGTATAGTAAGCGCGCTCACTTTCGGAAATTTTGTTCTACCATAGAACAAGCTGCACCAGCGGCTAGAGTGTTTAAGGCGATCTCAAAAGGCAAAGCACTATCTGAGCTTTGCCTGAAGAGAGCGGATGGTTCCTTCACAGAGGATGAGGAAGAGAAGGCGGAACTTCTTCTGCAAACTCACTTCCCTCTGTGCAGAACCATCTCCAATGTGGACATCAGTTATGAAAGGAACCCCAACGGGGGACCCAACTGGATCCTGGCTGCAGCAATCGTAACTGAGCAAAAGGTTAGATGGACAGTGAGTACACTCAGCCCGTACAAAGCTTCGTGGATAAATGGTATCAATCCCATTCATCTTCAAAAGGGTATTGAACAGCTAATGCTGTTCCTTATAAGTATTTTCAGGGGAAGCCTAGCTATGGGTGACATTCCTAGGGCATGGAGAACGGCTAGAGCGATCTTTATCCCGAAGGTTGGAAAGAAAGACCCATTTCATCCCAAATCCTTTAGGCCGATCAGCCTAACCCCCTTCCTGCTGAAAACCCTTGAAAAGATTGTGGATAACCACATTAGAAACTCGCACTTGGTGCGAAGTCCTCTGCATGCCCATCAGCATGCCAACAGAGAAGGGAAGCAAACAGAATCGGCTCTCCTGAGCCGCGTTGAGACTCTCCAGCGCTCAGTAATGGCCAAAGAGGTAGCTCTTTGTGCCTTTATGGAAATAGAAGGTGCTTTTGATAACACAGCCCATGATTCTTGGACGTTGATGCACTACGATCAGTACACTCAAGTGGCCCGAATGACACCAAGCACGTGCTTGTTCGTGTTAGGTGATAATAGCGCGAAAGATGAAAATATATAAAAGGAATTCGAGGAAGTAACCACTGGCGTGCTGCCAGATTGTTTGCTTGCATGCGTGCTAAGTGGGTTAGTATTAACGTAATTAGTTTAGGAAGATAGCTT
Organism: Drosophila seguyi; assembly: GCA_008042675.1. Taxonomy (NCBI): domain Eukaryota; kingdom Metazoa; phylum Arthropoda; class Insecta; order Diptera; family Drosophilidae; genus Drosophila; species Drosophila seguyi. Next base: position 11,587 of record VNJU01008152.1, read on the forward strand.
TCGTTTGAAATTATTATGTACAAATCGTTATAATTTGCACATAAGACTCTAAAGGGTTCATGCAATTGAAAGGACGTTTTACAATGGCACAGCACAAAGGGAATATATGATGTTGTGGTAAGAGCATTTAATAGAAGGGGAGTTGAGTCGCGGCTCACGACCTGGCTGGGCAAACTCCTCGATACCACAATAGCAGTAGTCACTGTCAACAATGTGACAGTTAGAGCTCACACCACCAGAGGCTGTCCGCAGGGCGGTGTCCTATCACCATTACTCTGGAGCCTAGTGGTGGATGAGCTGTTAGATAAACTTACAGCAAATGGGTTCGAGTGTCAAGGCTATGCCGATGACATAAATCTGATCTGTAAAGGCAATTTTGAGAGCACATTGTGCGATAGAATCACACTGGGCCTAAGTCTGAGGTTAGACTGGTGCAGAGATGTGAGGCTGAACATCAACCACTGTTGTCGCCTTCACCAATCGTTACAAGCTGAAATCCATTCGGCCCATAGTCATTGGGGGCGAAGAAATACCGATCTCCACTGAAGTCAAATATCTGGGAGTCATACTAGATAAGCGATTACTGTGGAGGCAGCATGTGGAACATGCTGTTCGCAAGGCCACCATGGCCCTAATGAGCTGTAGATCTCTTGCAGGGAAAAACTGGGAAGTGTCTCCAAAAATCCTACTGTGGATGTACACTGCTATTGTGAGACCCATAGGCAGCTACGGAGCTGCGGCTTGGGCGAATCGCGCTGACCTTGATGTCACCAGAAGGCAGAGACTTGCCTGCACGTGCATCCCGGGCGCTATGCTCACTTGCCCATCCACAGCTCTGGACGTGCTGCTCGGACTTCCACCACTGCACTTGTATATCAAGCACAGTGCTCGCAGATCCATGAGCATAACAGGGGCAAGACTAGCTGACTCGGCTTCGACTGCAACTGACCTATTACTGGAATATCCGCAGGATGCTCAATTGGCCAAGTTCAGTTTTGAGAAAAACTTCAGAACGGAACTTAGCAACATGTCGGAGTGGACCAACATGTCTACCACCTACGATGTGAAACCGAATGCTATTAGATGGTACACTGACGGCTCACTCACAGAGGACGGTGCGGGTGCGGGGGTCTGCGGGCCTCGACTCAAACATCATGAACCTCTAGGGAAATTTTCCAGTTTCTTTCAAGCGAAAGTACACGCGATTGAGAGATGCGCCTCGTTCAACATTGAGCGGGGCTACAATCGGAGAGACATAGCCATTTTCTCGGATAGTCAGGCAGCAATCAGAGCACTCAGTGCACATAGGATTGTTTCCAAGCTAGTATGGCAATGTATATGGACACTCAATTAAACAGCTTCCTGACCTATGCGCGAAGTAGCCGTAGGTTTTTATTCCACCGGGGATTGTCCCTGCTGGACTCTACATTTTTTTTGCGGGACAGCTTGCATGATATGCATCCAAGTTTGTCTCTCCTATTTCTAGAGTTGCTCAAGATCTTCCGGAGAGGATACTCTCCTACTCTGGTTCAGTCTGCTCAGACTTAATTCCAGACAGTACTGATAGGCTGGCCAGTCAGTCCGTCGTGGGTTCCTGATAACTCTAAGCTAAGGTTACTATGAATGTCGAACAGGATGATCCTGTGATCCGACATTGATGGTTCTGAGGAGACCTTCCAGTTGCGAATCAACCGGGAGCCCCCCTCATTGCCAAAGGTAATGTCCAGTACTTCGTCCCTGGTTTTAGTAATAAAAGTGGATTCAGCCCCCACATTAAATACTGTGAAATCTCCAGATACAAGATAGTCTAGTAAACACTCACCTCTGCTGTTGGTGTCCGTACTTCTCCATGCAACACTGTGCGCGTTGGCGTCGCACCCTAGCACCAGGGGTAGCCTTTTGCTGCTACAGTGTTGTACCAGATTCTGAACCTCTGGTGAGGGGGCATCCGTCACGTCTCCTGGGAAGTATGCTAGTGATCATCACCGCTACTAGATCTCTGTTTAGAAATTTAGATAGACAAAGAAAGTTAATATCCTTCCGCACCAAGATGCAAGATCCTGGTGATGCCTCCCTTACGTCTGCAATTGTTTGCATACTCACTTGATTAAGGACGCAGATCCTGCCTCTGACGATCCAAGGCTCCTGGATGAGCACAAGCCCCAGGTCAGACCTGGTAACCAACCTGCCGATGACAGCCGAAGCTGCCTTCGCGTGATGCAGGTTATCTGAGCCACGCTGGTGACTCCCATCCTTAGAGCTTTTCTTCACCCTCCGAGAGCGTCAGGTAGGCCTCTGACTGCATCTCGGTGGGTGTCCGGTCATCATCGGATGGCTCCTTGTTGCTGGTCGGCTCCTCTACGCCGCCCATGTACAGGCGCGTCAGGTCCAGCCCCTGGAGTGATTCCGAGTCCAACTCGGCCTCCACTTCTGCTAAGGCTTCAGCCTCTGCTGTTTCGTCCGAGGGGCAGGAGGGTGCCGCTTTGGCTGCAGCCGTGGAAGTGCCAGGCACGACGTCGGCCCCTGCCTCGGTGGACACCTCCGCCATCACTGGATCCTGGTTTTTGTGCAGCCGACAATTCGGGCAATGAAGGCAGGTGCGGAGCTGCACACCAACCTTGGTGCTAACGTTGGGGACCGTTAGCTCCAGCCATTTCTTGGCATCACAGTCCATGCAGTCCACTAAGAGTAGACCGTCACGGAACTGGATGCCGTTGAAGTTTAGGGCTGCGGTCCAGCCCTTTCTAATCTCCTCCACGAGGGCCTGTTCCACCGCTGAGAACTCCTCCTTTCTCAGGAGCCTCTCGGGGTAGTCCCACGCCAGTATGGCAAGGTTCGTGCCCTTGGCAATACTGGCGTACGAGGCCGCCTTCGGACGCTTCGCGCTATGTGAGGTTCTAGGGCTCTAGCGCCGCGGTGTTCCTGGTCTTAGTCCTCTTGGCCGTAGTCTTGGGGAGTTCGGGCGGCGACGTATGCTGAAGCTGCCTCTTCCTCCCCGCAACGGCCTGACCGCCAGCTCTTTCTATCGGGGACACGTTTGCCGCAGCTCTCCTCGCTGGAGCCACGTTCGGCGCACGATGCTCTAGCGCTCTTTTGCGGGCCTCCTCCGGTTTGAGCCCTCGCTCGAGGTACCGGAGGTACCACTTACGGCCGGCTCCGCTGAGGCCTTGCCTCAGAGGATCTCCGGCTCCACCGGGCTGACCTGCCGCTGGGACAGGCTGCTTCCCGGGTTGCTGCCTCGACCTTGCGGAAGAGGGTGTTGCGGCGTCTCTCTTGCTGGCGTTGGTCGCCTGCAGGACAGCCGCCGGGGCAGTGTCAGGCACAGCAGCCCCCCTCAATCTCACTAGTTCTTCAGTACCAGATTTGTTACCTAAGGATTATATAAAAGCAAAGACTGAAATAAAAACTAAGCAAAAAATACTTCATTAGACAATGATACACCACTAAAGAAAAGGAAACTTTTATTTTATGAATTAAATAAACAGAACTCACCCCCTAAATATAATGATGATCACAAACCATATGACTGGGGTGTAAAGGCAAATATTGATAATGAAGTTGATGATGAGGACGATGATGATGACGATATATTCTATTCTCAATCGGCTGTAGAGGAGGATAAAGATGAGCAAGAGGAAGACTCCGTTGCTCCTCCAACACCACATGTGATTACAAGTCAACAACCTCTCCACACATCATCTTTGATATTGGATGAGAGTTCAAAATATTGCAACATTAGTGAACTTGCTCGAGATCACGTTTTGGATAAGACATATGGTCCTAGAAAAAATGAAAATGGGCATTTAATGCTTAGAAGTAGTCGGATAAGTGTTTCCAATAATAAAATTGAATTTGATGATTGACAAAGCTGGGAGCTTACAAATGGATTATATTCTTTAATATGTCATCACCTACAACAAAATTATAATACAACTGAATTGGAAATTTATAGAAAAATTTTATTAAAAAGGAATGTCTATCGAAGAAACTTTCTTCCAAATGGACAGGTGAAAGGAACAAGGGCATTAAAGTATTAGGAAATTATTAAGCCACTCTTAGCTAAATCTCCAATGGCCGAGACTACACCAAAACAAACAAAAAAAAGGTAACCGGGAATGGTTTCATGAGTCTTCATATGAAAAAACCGAATTTCGTCTATTGGGATGACCCCAACGAATTGGTGGAGCGAATGAAGCTTTTAATCAGTTCACAATCAGAGGAAATACAAGCTTAACTAACGAAATTATCATCTTTAGTTGAAGAGTTACGAGAGGCACAAATAATACAAATATACAGTATATATTTAGAGATTTAAAATAAATTAAGGTTATTTACATAATGTCAGAGGTCTAACCAGTTTAAACGATATAAGAAAATTGCATCAGGACTTTACTTAGACACGGATGGAAATTTTAATTTTCAAAAAACGCGTATAAAAAATGGAGGCTTTCCAACTGAGAATGGAGATATAGTAATTAAAGAATATGTCGATAAAGCTCATCATTGAATATTAAGTATCAAGAAGAAATTGGACAAAGTTTTAATGGACTTGAAACAATTGATGTTGATACATCAGGAAATTTTAACATTCAGCGTATGAAAAATGCAGATAAGCAAAAAGAATCTGACGATAAAGCTACAAAAGACTATGTTGATGAATCTGTAAAGAGACTAAGGGATTCATTATTTCACATCGAAATGAATTAATTGTGACTATACCTGATATTAAAACAGCAGATATTGAAGATCGATTGAACAGACTTGAGGTTTTTATCTCAAGCATTATTGAAAAAAGAAGGTTCTCGAAAGGATTTTTCTGTCTTTTCAATATTAAAATAAATTAATAATTAAATATCGATAGACGTGGTATTTTAACTGAATTACACGCTCCAACACGCAAACATTTTTTGCGTCGTAGAGTCATTGTGAGGGGAATTTATGATTTATTTCAAGTTTACTTAGTTGAAATGGGGAAATATTCATCATCAAATAATGGATATCGGTAATCGATACGTTTTCCAAATTTGCTTGGGGTGAAGCAATTAAAACAAAAAGTGTCAAAGATGTTACTGAGCCCATGGAAAAAGTATTTAAGATTGGTGGTAGAGTACCTAAGAATCTTCAAATGGATGATGGAAAAGAGTTCTTTAACAACCAATTTAATGCTTTAATGAAGCGATATAAAATTAATCATTATTCAGCATTTAGTACACTAAAGGCTTTATTTGTTGAACGATTTAATAGAACATTAAAAGAAGTCATGTGGAGAGAATTCAGTTTTAATGGAATATACAATGGATTGATATGTACAAACGTCTAATTTCTGTTTATAACAAAACAACACGCAGAACAATATAAATGTCACCAAATGAACCATAGCAATGAGAAACATATTTTGGAAACTGTTTACAGTAACATAACACTATTTACAGGTAGAAAACTAAAGATTGGTAAAAATGTACGAATTAGTTAATATAAAGGAGTATTTGAAAAGTCGTATACTCCAAATAGGAGCACCGAAATCTTTAAAATGACTAAAGGAAAAAATACTTATCCTCCTACATACTTACTGGTAGATTTAAGAAGGAAGGAAGGGTGGGTTTTATAAAGAAGAACTGAAAAAAACCCGTTTTCCTGATGAATAACTAGTTGAAAAAGTCTTAAAAAGAAAGGGTAATAGAGCTCTTGTGCGCTGGCTTAATTTTCCAAGAGATGATGATAGTTGGATTGAGAAATCTGAAATTTTATAGAAATTTAAACACATGTGGAAATATATATATTTTTTTCTCTCCTTTTTTTATTAAAAGTATTAATTATAACTATTATATACATTTTAATTATTTTTAATTTGATTTTCTTACATTTAATACACTTTCAAATAAATTACTATTATATTAAAGACTTAAATAAATTGTTTTATTTATACATATTTTTTTAATTATTTTATTAACATTTATATTTATATCTAAATACTTGTACATTAAAATACATTTTTCTTTTATTTTTGTTTTTTAGCCTTCTCTTAATTTCTGTGCATAATAATCTGTACATAAATATTTTATAAATTTTTTTAGTTTAATAGTATTTGCACTTTCATTTTCGTCTAACTTTCTTTTTAGACTAGCCTTCTTGTTTTCACTTCTTTTGGGGCTGAGGTATTTGTTCGCGCCAAAGACTTGCTTGTTCTTTCAAAGTAGACATTTTATCTACCATTTATTTTTCTACTGTTTTATAATGCCCTAGTGCTAGATTTGAAACTCCATCTTCACAGATGATTCTTTTATCTTCTTTATTATCTAATGGAATTTTACTAATTTTTAATGTACTTATTTCATGTCCTCTAGATCTAAACATGTACATGCTATCACATTCTTGCTGACCAGTAAATAAACAATTTTTATATCCCTCAAATGTTATTTTCTATAGACAACTACGTTTTATTCCCTTATTTTTTTATACACTTTTGAGGTTGACTAGCACACTTTCAGATTTGGATGCATACATCTTCGATCTTAAGCCTACAAACTCTGTCATTAGGATCCTATTCAACTCATCTGTAAAGAGACCTAACCGCTTCTTGTTAGACTGTTTAAAATTATATTAACTTTCTAATTCTAATTACTATAATTTCTAATGTCTGCATATTTTATTTTTATTGAGTAAGTAAATGTATCACTATCCATATAATTTAGTTTTAATGCGAATAATTAAAATCGTTAATTTTCCATTTAGATAATTATAAAACAACGAAATCTAATTACAGCGGTGTTTTACAAACGTTACGCAGTTTCTTCAACTGAATTGCATAGATTTGTCACTACCTACTAATAAGAACCATTGCACCTAATTGTGGGCGTCCGCCGTGTGGGCCAAATTGTGCTTTTTAAATTATTATGTACAAATCATTATAATTAGCACATAAGACTCTAAAGGGTTCAAGCAATTGAAAGGACGTTCTACAATGGCGCAGCACTAAGGGAATATAGGATCTAGTATTTCTACTCGGTACGTGAAACTTAAGCTGACCCAACAAGTCAGCACTTTCCACGTCATCGTGGATAAGGTTATAGATAAAGGTAATGCCAAGCATGGTTCTACGGTTGGATAAGGATGGTAAGTTAATAAGGAGAAGTCTACTAGAATAGGAGGGTAACCTCTGGTTTGCATCCCAGTTTAAGCCGCGTAAAGCGAAAAGTAAAAAGTTCTTTTGAACCGACTCGATGCGTTTACTGTGGACTCCATACTGTGGGATCCAAACACAAGATCCATATTCTAAGATAGGACAACCTAAAGAAATATATAGACATTTTGTAACGTACGGGTCGTTGAATTCTTTCAACCAACGTTTAATGACTCCAAGCACACCTTTGGCTTTATTCACCATGCATGAAATATGATCAATAAAGTCAAGTTTAGGATCCAGACGGACACCTAAATCATCAACTAAAGCAATTCTTTCCAAAGAGCAGCTGTTCAGCGTCTAAGTTGCAAGCTTGGCAGCGACACAAGAGAATGTCATAATAAATGTCGTCCGCGTACATAATTACTCTGGAGTTAGTCAGAACATTGGGCAAGTCGCTAATAAATAACGTAAACAACATGGGACCAAATGCCTTCCTTGCGGGACGCCAAAAGTAACTTGAGAATATTAGATGAGGTGTTTTTAAATAGGACCTTTTGCGTCCTGCCATTCAGATAACTTGAGATCCATATAAGCAGATAAACCTGAAATCCCATTAGATCGAGCTTCCCAACGAGGATAGAATTGTTAACTGAGTCGAGTGCTTTACTGAAATCAGTATAGATTACGTCTGTCTGAAAGTAAATAAACAATTTTTATATCCCTCAAATGTTATTTTCTCTAGACAGCTACGTTTTATTCTCTTATTTTTTTATACACTTCCGATTTTGACTAGCTACACTTTCAGATGTGTATGCATACATCTTTGTCCCAATCTTTATAATGTAAAGAGACTCTGGCCAGAAATTGCTTTATTTTAAAAGACGAAATGTCCCTAGCATAAGAAAATTTGAATTTCTCCACCTTGAGTTTATTATTTTCGGCTCCAGTTTTGCCTTGGATAAAGGCAATTACATCTTCCGATGTCTGAGAAGGGGAGAGCCGAGAAACAAAAATCTGTTTCGTAGGTGGGAGAGCTATAATGGCTTTTGGCGATACAGACTGAATGTCTGCATTACCAATATCGGCCGGTAGTCCGGGCCGGACACCCTGGGTAGGTAAATTATTGTGGCTCTGAGGGGTCAATATTTGAGACCCCCCAGGGGACACTACAGAAATAACCGGGGCCACGGTCCCTCCCGCGGCACATTCGGGTACCGAATGTTTTCTGCCACCCGACCTCAGAACGCTTGGATTCAGTCTTGAGGTCGATGGCTTAGCCGAGGGAGGCTGCCGTTGGGAGCCCACAGCGGGGTTTAGGGATCCGTCTGTATGTTGCAGACCAGTTGCGGTTTTTTTTGCGCCTAGGAGACTCATTTAATAGCTTTAGGATACTAAATTGTGTGTCCAGCGCCAAAAACTTTTCTTGAGTTTTACGAAAACTCAACTATACTTCTTAAAACCGCTTTTGGTTTGCCGCATAAAAGACATCATCTCTCTTTCAGCATCGCGACAGGCCTCACAACAGTACCGCAGACCGATGTTTTTTCTTACATCGTCTACCGCCCGAGCCCCAACACCAATGCACTTGGCATNCCGAGCCCCAACACCAATGCACTTGGCATGCATAATGTTGTCGCACAGCCAGCAGCCGATTGTAAGATCACCAGAGGTAATAACCTTTTTATAGGTTTTAACGACACAGACTATAGCGGACATTATTTGGACTTACCACTGTACCTCTGCGTAAGGAGAGATGAGAGTGCAGCTGAACCGAAAAAACGGGAGAATGAGAGAGCGGCTGAGCGTGGGAGCAAGCTTTTCGTTTAGCTGTCGCGACTCTGCAAAGGGAGAAGGCACAAAGAGGAATGCAAAAAATGCAAAAGCAAATACTAGCAGCAGAACTAAAATGCGAAATTAATAATAATTAAATACACGAAATATAATAGAATGCATGCACACGAAGTGAACGGGATCTTAAATAATCGCAAAATCAAAGAATTAGAATAAAACACCGGTTGTTTTTATCAAAAAATTACACAAAACGGTAGCGCAGGAAAAAACACGTCCATTCACTTGGAAGGGAGAAAGCTTTCTTTGTTCCTTGTTCATTGGAACTACTTTAATCTCAACTTCAGTTTCCCCAAGCTCTTTCACAAATAAATGAGCATTATACTTTGAAAGAACACTGGAATAAAATCACTAGTATGAAGTTTGAGGTTACATTCACTATGGGTTGCAACTCGAAATCTACCTGTGAAATGGAAGTGATCCCTCACTCTATCATTTTCTAATTTTCGTTTACATACTATATATGACAAATAATGCTCTCATATAAATTGGAAATATCTTGTTCACTTATTTTTATTGGGACCTGGTACTGGCATATGATTTAAATACAGCTCGGGCAAATCGGACGTTAGACTTTCAATGAAAGTGGGACTCACATTCGCGCCTGTACTTAAAACAAACTTATCTAAACTAGAATCAAATACACACTTTATGTAGTATGCAAATAATATGGGAACATGTTTATTAATAATTTCTGTCTTTCTATCCAGCTGGCGATGAAAATTTAAGAACTCCAGCTTTGATGCATTGGGATGTGGTGGTTCTTCACCACATTGCTGAATTTTTGGGCATGTTGCTCAGCCCTTTCATCACTCGTTGAATGGAATAAACATTTGTTGCAGAATAACCTTGTTATTCTCTCTCTTCCCATTTGAGCAGAGAGTAATCTGTGAATGAAAATAAAAATTAGTACTTTAATTCGAGTTTATTATAATTATTAATATTTTTTTTATTTTTATATTATTATTATTATTTTATTTATTCATTTATTTCTATTTATTTATTTTTTGTACTTACGCAGACATGGACTTTATCCATACAAAATGTCCATTGACATTGGCAGTATAATAAATTTAAGTGGTATTCCCTTTCCACTGGTTCTGAATATTGTTGTCCAAACACTTTGTTGTCCTCTTCATCATACCCAAACACATTTAGACTTATGTGTGGGTTTTGTGCGGTAAATTTTTGAATATCATTTATCTCCATTCGGAAATTAAGACCGGTGAAATTCAATTTTAAGAAGCCTTGAAAAACAATTGCTTCATCGGCTATGTTGACGGCATATGATGTGCATCGCTGTGGCTCTTTACTTTTTGAAAAATGGCATAGTAAAGCCCACTTAAAACAGTACGCATCTTCATACTGCACATTTATTACTGCATTTTTATTTCGCAGTTTCTTAGGAAGTTCAAAATGACTCGACCCCTTTAATGCATCGCATTTCAACATATTTAATTCTAGCCTGATGACTGAGTTAGGGTCCATCCGGTATCCCTTTCCTGGAACTCGCTCATTTTGGCCTCAATTTCTTCATTGTGAAAATTATAAAATGCCATGAAATTGGATGCGGATATAACTATAAATGTCATTTTTGTGTGAAATGACTTTATTTCTACACGTGTGAAGTGCTCCTTCACTATCATGTACTCTCCAAACAATTCGAAATTGATTTTTGAGCAATGCTTTCTCTTTCTATGTGAGGAACCAGTGCCGTACCCGCTTCATTAAGGAATTCAGCGGGATTCCTAACAGCAGGCTCCTCATTCACAAACATGTATTGAAGGATGCGACCGTTAAATCCATCCACAATCTGCATTACGCTTCCATCCACAGGCTGGGTAGCATAAAATGTATGCTTCTCAGAGCGAATATGTGAATGCCAATTCATCTCTACAGGGAGATATTTTTTAAAGAACATTTCAAACATGTTGTTGCTGCTAATATTGTTGCTGCTGCTGGAAGGATTCATTTTGCGTGTTTGACCTGATGGTATGTTGCGTGTTTGACCTGCCTGACAAATCGGAACGCAATAGTTCGCTATACAATTGGAAGAAAACTTATTGGAAAATGTTCACAGCCTTTGAGGCTATGACAGCTAACCAACTCGTCATCACTTCTTTCCAAGATAGCACAGTTCTAAAGCGCCACAGGGTGAATCGCGAGGTTCCCTGGTGGAGCGAAAGTCTTGCAGGTCAAAGACAGGAAGTTCGCAGGCTCTTCAATAGAGCCAAAGCAAATCGGGACTCCTGGAATACATATAGGAATGCTCTCACGGAGTATAATAAGAGCTAAGCGGGAGATCTGGCGTAACTATTGCGAAAGGGTGCAGGCACTGCCAGAAGCAGCTAGACTGCAAAAGCAGCTAGAGTGCAAAGCGTCTTCAAGACGTGCGCGGCACGCATCCCACCGTCCCTGGTCCCTCAGCATTATCGGCACCAGTGAGTCAGTGGACGAAGAGGACGTGTTCCGCGTCCTCCACGATGCCCGAGCCACACTCAGGGCACCAGTCCTCCGTCTCGTGTCCGAAGCGCTTCAGGTAACTGCGGAAGCAGCCATGTCCACTTAGCGCCTGGGTAAGGTAAAAGTCAACGTGCCCGTGCTGCCTCTGTATCCATTGCTTAAGGTCCGGGATGAGGGAGTGAGTCAATCAGCCTTGAGCTCGGCTCTGGACTGCTGCTGCCCTGTTCTGCGAGGTCGAGACGATCTCGCTCCTTTCGCGAACAAGCTCGGTGAGCGGAACTAGCGATGACCAGCGCCGCATCTTCCGAGATGGTCCGGAACGCGCACGCTGTCCTGTATGCTGCCTCCATCCCTCGGATATAGCTTCTCACCTTGGTGGGTTTCGACCACACCGAGGTTAGCATACCTCCTAGATACCTGCTTCGGCCCTCTCGTGTTCGTCAGCATCCTTGAGAGCGCGCGTGCAGTCCCGCTGGCCTTTTTGTGGACGTACTCCAAATGCTCCTTGAAGGACAGTCGCGTGTCGATGAGGACTCCAAGGTATTTTATTGCCTGCTGTGACTGTATCGTGGTCCCTCCGACCAGCACGCTGGCAGACTCCACCACCTTACGGCTCGAAATCAGCACGGCCTCCGTTTTGTGGGCCGCGTTGGCGCGGGCCTCCACTGTCGCAAGCTCCTTTGCAACCACCACTATGGCGACATCGTCGGCAAAGCCCATCAGGCTAGTGCTGGCTGGCATTGGCAGCCTTAAAACTCCGTCGTACATTGTATTCCAGAGCAGGGGTCCCAAAACGGAGCCCTGCGGGACTCCGGCTGAGACTTCGTATGCTCTGGAACCCAGTCTCATATTAAGCGTGAGCATGCGGTTTCTGAAATAGCTGTGGGCTATCTTCAGCAGGTACTCTGGGATGTCAAAGCTCCTAAGGGACTCCAGCGTTCGGCCCCAGTCCGCCGAGTTGAAAGCGTTTCTAATGTCCAGGGTGACAACAAGACAATAGGACTTCGTCCCTCCTTTCCACCTGGACCTTCTATGGCTTCTTCAGCCACCTTGACGACCCTCAGGCAGAAACGTGGGTCTCAACATCAATCCGCACAAAGCAATTCACTAAATGGTACATTAATAACACTGGCCTCCTCGTCATTGGGTAGAGCTCTCCAGGGAGGTCAAATATCTGAGAGTAGTTCTAGATAAGCGATTACCAAAGCCTCACTTGCTTTGTGGGCATGTCGTAAACTGTATGGCACAACGTGGGGCCTTGACTCCAAATCCATCCTGTGGCTTTACTGCATGATGGTCAGGCCTATTATGACCTATTCTGCTCTTGTGTAGCCCAAGGTGCAGCAGGTCACGGCAATTCAGAAGTGTACCAAACTGCAAAGGCTTGTGTGTGTATCTCTGTCGGGAGCTTTACGCACATCCCAACTGCGGCTATGGAGAAAATTATTGGATTGACTCCGCTACACATTCACATACAAGAAGAACACGCTAAAAGACTTATTAGAATCAAACTCATATCTGGGTTACTGACTAATAATGCTGGTCATGTCAGTATTTTAAATAATATTTCTGCCTTAGAGATCTGCAGCAGTACAGATATTATGACCACGAAGCTCAACTTCGGGGCGAAATTTAGGACACCAGGAGCCTGCAGTCTCGATTACACTGGGTAAGTGGCCTAGTGTCTTTCAATCAGAGATTCAGGCCATTGAGGCCTGCTCCAAACTCATCCTGGACAAAAGATGAGAGGAGCTACAATATATATCTTTATAGATAGTCGATCAAAGTTCTATCCTCTTGAAGGATAAGCTCCAAACTAGTCGCAGACTGCTGGACCAGCCTCCGGCAGCTCTCCACCGGAAAAAGGTAACTTTATGTTGGGTTCCCGGTCATGCCGGAATTCCCGGCAACGAAACGAGTTGGCAAGAGTCGGCTCAGCGACTCCCTTACACGCCCCGAAGCCCTTTTGTGGCCTAGGGTGGGCTGCTGCCAAAGATATGGTAGAAATATAGGTTAAGGGAGCGAAATGCAGGTATTGGATATCCAGATCAGGATGTCGTCAAGCTAAAGAGCGGACACATCCGCTATTAGACTTAGATTTAGATTTATTTATTTATTATCCTAGCGCTACAAGTATATAATCTTTTTAAATTATTGCGCCAGTCACAAAATTTTATATAGCTATCTTAATATTAACATAATTTGATTTCCTAAATTTCTTGTGTTTTTATATAAATTTTATGTATGTGTGTTTAACTCTAATAACATAATTTTATTTCTTAAATTTCCAGTTTTTTTATATATATGTTTTATGTGTGTTTGGTAAGATAAGTTTTAAGTCGGTTTTCGAATTGTGTCGTGCCTCTGATTAATTTAATTTGGTTCGGCAGATGGTTCCAAAGTTTAATGGCATAAATTAGAAATTGTTTATCAGAACTAGCAATTATTGTGCGTATACTGATGATATTGTGAGTCCGTTGTGAGGAAGAAAATCTTATTAGCCTAAATAAATAGTCAGGTTGCTTTGTCACTATAATTTTGTGCAAAAATATTAAAATTCTGAAGTCTATCCATGTTTGAACATTTAAATTAAAAATTTTGTTTGCGCTCACTGTTACTTGGTCCATTCTTCTCAAATTGTAAACATATCGTGCAACATTATTGAAAGTTACTTTAAGCTTTTGCTAGCTTGTGGCATTGCAGTTACCAAATACTGCAATCCCGTAAAACGGTGTTGGTATGACTAGAGTTTTGGCAATTAGAAGTCGAGTATTTAACGGAATCACAGATTGTGTAATGTATAATTGCCGCAACATTCCATATGTTCTTCCAGTAACTATATTAACATGGTCATTCCAAGACAGTGTCTTATTAAAGAAAAAGCCTAAGTTACCAGCCCTTTCGACGTATTCTAAATCCGTGTCTTCTAATCGAAGCTTCAGTAAATTATCCGTTTGGATGTTCTTCTTGTATATAACAAGGCACTTAGATTTCAAAGGGTTAAGGCTCAGACCATTGTTCTTAGCCCAATTGTTAACATTTAACAAGTCAATATTACATACATTCATCAATTTGACTTAACGGACGACTGACATACATTTGAACATCATCTGCATACATATGAACATTACACATAGACAAAACATTTGGCAGGTCATTAACATAGATTGTAAACAATAAAGGCCCTAAAACAGATCCTTGTGGTACATCACGTGTGATAACTCGAAGTCCTGACCTTTTATCTCCAACAACAACAGCTTGTCTTCTATTAGAGATATATGATTTTATCAGTTTAACTGCTGTTAGGGAAAAATTAAACATTCGTTGCAGTTTCGTCAACAAGACGTCATGATTGACGGTATCAAATGCCTTGCTAAAATCAAGAAGGGTTAATAATGTAACCCTACTTTTATCCATTTCTTGGCGAATGTCCTCTACTATTTTTACAACGGCTGACGTGCAGCTCCGTTTTTGGCGGAAGACAGATTGGTTATCATTTAAGAGGTTATTATTGACTAAGAAACTATTTATTTGTCCAGTTAGAAGATTTTCAAAAATTTTTGACAGGTATGGGAGTATTGAAATCGGTCTAAATTCGTCATTAGCTTTTGGAATTGGCATAATTTTTCAAATTTTCAAGGAATCAGGAAAGTCGACGTGGTTATTGCCGTATTAAATATATAATTATAAGTCAAGAAAATAAGGTCATGTTTTGAGAAATTCGGCACAGCCACTTGGTCATAAAGGAGAATTTTGTCATTATCGTCAACAAACAATACATCAAGCAAGGTATTCACCGTACTGGTATAGTGTGTTGGTATCACAGAGTTTACAATTTTTACCCCTAAAGATTCAATATCGTCACGTAAGTTGCTTTCGTCCAAAATATTACTATTTAGATCGCCGGCCAAAACGATGTCAGAATATCTATAGGAAAGGCTGGCTTGCGAATTGACAATAGTCAAGTAATTAGTCAGTTTGTTGGGTCTATACAGGCAGCTAATTAATGTCTTTGATCTACCACGCCTTAAATTAATTAATTCCAGGAAGATATATTCAATGGGATCATCGGCCGGTAGTTTACTAATTATTTTGCATTTAATATTCGATTTTACATATATTGCCACACCTCCTACATGCCCTTCACGATCTGAGAGGTAAAGATTATAGCCAGAGCATTCATATAGTTTACTATTTGAGGTTAAAACAAACCAAGTTTCTGAGACGCATACAATGTCAACATTCGAATTAATGAATAAATACCTAAACTCTTTCATTTTGTTACACAAACTCTGAGCATTTATGTGACATATTTTTAGACCATTCTTCCTCTTGCTATTTAAATTGGACATATCTGTGAAAACGATTAATAAATAATAAAAACAAAAAATTGAACGGCACGGTCCTGACACACACAGAAAACCTCCTATACGAACAATAAAGCTTACTAAAAGATAAAATAGAACTTTCTTAAGACTAACAAATAATATAGGGAGAGTAAAACAAGAGTTTTTATTGGTGAAAGCTATTATTTCCATCATTGGTACCTTCAGCGATCGCAGATCTAGAGCCAGAGCGGGAGAGTGGTAGCTGAGTACCAGTGGGTGTTAAAAGCTCACCGAGATGCTGAATGATGTAAATATCATCTCTCCCACTGCACTTCACGTGCACAGCGTGAGACTGTCGTGAGCTGCTCGTTGACATATAGAGCTGCCGGCGAATCAAAGCCCAACAGGTGTATGCTCAGTTGTTGTTTTGATGAGCGGCGATAATCTCCTAGTGCCGACTCCAGCAAAACACAACTTATTGAAGAGTGGCCGCAATTTTCGGCCTTCCGTAAAAGGGACCCCGTGCATTCTCAGTGTACACGCCTCGCTTTCGGCACGATGTGCGTCAAGCTTACCTTGCACCGATCCAATTTGGGATTTCAGTGAGCGCGGCTCCTCAACTTCCCGCTCCAGCTGGGACATTCGATCGGCCATCTGCTTCATCTCCGTGGTGACACCCAAGAGCCGTTCCTGCAGCACTCCAAGCATCCTCTCTTCGACCTCACGAATAGTGGTTTTAATAAGCTGGGCTTGCTCATCAAACCGACTATTCATAGCAGCGATCAACTGGTGGGGCACCGTCCATTGTGGCATCAGAGGGGCGCCCTCGCTTGACACCAGTTTCCTTCATGCACTTTCCCTCTGGAAAAACCATTTTTCCTCTCTCCCTTTTGAAAATGCTCTATTGGATTTAGCTTTGCGCTTGGTATTCTTCCTTCCCTTTTGCTTGAGTGTTTTCGGTGATGAGCGTTGAGTTGGTTTCGGTTTCAGTTCACGCGTTTAAAGTTTAATGCACACTTTTAAAGAACTGTGCACAGTGTTTTCAATCTAATTGTTATTTATTTAAAATAATGTTTTAAGACAACTTAGTGCTTTCTCCGGTTTAATTTTTGAATTTTATTTCGATGTATAGAGTCGATTTAAAGCGGAGTAAAAGTTGATGCTTTCGATGCTTTAGGCAGGAACACTGATGATCTTCACAAAATGCGTCTGTCTCCGGACACGGAGTGTAGGCTCTGTAAAGAAGCCGACTAAACACATTCTTAGTGAATGTCCAGCCATTATTTGGTCTACAAGAGGCACCTGCAAAGCGGGCTCTTGACAGCTACGCAGATCAGGCAAGCCTCGACAAGAGATCCGCTAGCCTTCATATGGGAGGTTGAGCAACTCTTGTCTCAGTAGGGAGTCACATTGGCACAAAAGATTATTCGTTCGCAGTGCCTCAAGTCTTTGTCGGGAGATCTCTCCAACTTGTATTATTATTATTATTATTATCTCGGGGTTTAACCAGGTTTCTGTGAACACAATAACCTGGGACGCAAACGACAGACTATCAGGGTACAATTTGGGAAGCTTACGACGTAAATCTCTTGCATTCTGATAGAAGATAGGGAGGAAATTTGTTCGTTTTTTTGGGGCGGGATTGGAAGTCATAGAGGGCGGAGACCAGACCACTGCGCTGGATCGTGGAGGTGGTGTCCTCATAGTGATTGACTCCACTCTCGCGTGAATTAATAACTTTTGAGGAGTTCAACGATCTTACATTCCTTTATGTGAAGCTATCAGTCAATGGTAAATCTATTTTTATAACTTGTTCCCACATTCTTTTGCTCCAAAAAACTAACAAATCCCCTTTCTATTTCCTATCAGAATGCAAGAGGCTTACGTAGTAAGCTTCCCAAATTGTATTCTGATAGTCTCTCGTTTCCAGCTTATTGTGTTCACAGAAACGTGGTTAAAGTCGGAGATACTGAGCTCAAAAGTTTTTACAGATGTATTCACGATATATATGCTGGATCGGCCTATCACACGCGGAGGTTGACTCCACTCTCGTGTCTGAATTAATAACTTTCGAGGAGTGCAACGATGTTGAATTCCTTTGTGT
Source organism: Drosophila seguyi (assembly GCA_008042675.1). Classification (NCBI taxonomy): domain Eukaryota; kingdom Metazoa; phylum Arthropoda; class Insecta; order Diptera; family Drosophilidae; genus Drosophila; species Drosophila seguyi. The sequence continues at coordinate 29,453 of VNJU01008152.1, forward strand.
TAAGCTATCAGTCAATGGTAGCTCCATTTTTATTACTTGTTCCTACATTCCTCCTATGTCGGAACTTCCTATTTATTGGAACCATCTTTCCGCAATTTAGATGGTTTCCAATCGACTTTCGGATAGGGACCATTTAGTAGTTATTGGTGATTTTAATATCCCAGGGGCTATTTGGTCTTCAACCAATTCCTCCAATACACTTTTTACCACCACACAGCATGATTTTATTTCTGGCTTGCTCGACATTTCGCTGTCTCAAGTCAATCATGTACGAAATTCGTCTCAGACTCGGCAAGAGTTAGTTTAGCCAGTTACAGAATATTTCTGATCGTCCAGCCAAAAAAGTCCTCTGCTTTCGCAAGACGGACTTCGACCGGGTGAATAACTTCATGTTTGATTGTAATTGGTCCGATCTATACAGGTGCACTGACATGGCTGAAGCCGTGGATATTTTTTACAGTGCCACGAATTCATTTTTTCCTGAATGTGTTCCGTTATACTATCCGTCAACCTTGAATAAGCCTCATTGGATTACTAAAGCGCTGAGTCGCCTTAGAAATAAAAAATCTAATCTGTATTCTATATGTCCTTTCCTCTTATTAACTGCTCGTTCAAGATTTACCGAGCTTAACGCGCAATGTTACAAAAATTATTTGACTCGTTGTAAGGCCCAGTTCTCTGAGGACCGAATACAGTTTAATAATTTTGTTAACACCAAACCTAAGCCAATGACTCATCCTTCCTTGCTCTTCTTTGAAAATATTACCGAAAAGAATGATCAGGCAATTGCCGATCTGTTTGCGCAGTTTTTTCAAACTACTTACTCTAATTCCACCGACTCAAATCGGACTTATTCTTACATCATGCCCAAGTAAAACTTAATTTTCCTTATTTAAACGAAAGCTCTATCCATTCAGATCTTCACCGTGTAAGGCCCGTTTATTCGCCGGGTCTCGGCGGAATACCTGGCTGTGTGCTTAGGTATTGTGCCGACGCCCTGTGCAATCCCCTTCTAAAATTCTTTACCTTGTCCTTAGAGACCTCCCACTTTCCCCTTTCTTGTAAGGAATCATTCATTATTCCTCTCCACAAAAAAGGTAGAAAATCGGATGCCAACAACTATAGAGGAATCTCGAGGTTGTCGGCCATCCCAAAACTTTCGAAAAAATCATTACTCCTCACTTGCAGCACCTATGTCGTTCAATAAATTCTCCATGTCAACATGGATTTATAAAGCGAAGATCAACGACTACTAATCTTTTGGAGCTCACTTCCTTCATAATAAAGGGCTTCCCTAAAAACTTTCAGACAGACGTAATCTATACTGATTTCAGTAAAGAATACGACTCTGTCAACCATTTTCTCAATATGCTGTTTTTATAAACTATTTGATACCAACTTTCATGAACATGTTGCGTGACTCCAAAAGCATTTGTTAAGCGAGATTTGCTTACCTGTTGCATGCGGATATCTTTACTTATTATATACTATTTATACTTAGTATAATATTACTTATAAGCCTTGGGAGAGGATATCTGATCTTCAACGTTTATATGCACGTAACCAACCTACACCATGCAATATGTAGCATAACTTGGGAATGTTACCCTAAATTAGCAATTTCGGTGGGGGATAGCCCAAGGTAAAAGAAACATGTGAACGAAGAGACACCAGCTCTAGCATCAGCAGCAGTATCAACACCAGCTCTAGCAGCCACCAACCATCTGCACCAGCCAGCTCCACCAACTAGCGTCAGCTCCCACCAACAACCAACACCACCACCATGAACAACAACAACAGAAACAAAACCAATACCACTTCGGTATTCAAAGTACCTCTAGGTGTAACTCAAGCGGACTTGGGCGCCCTATCTGAGGATTTCGAAATTAATCCTCTTATGATTGCCTTTAACTCGTGTAGAGTTAAGCTTAACTTCCCGATTAATACGAGATTAGGAGTACTTTCAGCTTCCCATGTCAAGGGAAAATGCAGCGAAAACGTTACAATGAAGTTGCAGGAGCATTACGTTAACCTCCCAGAGAGGTTTTACGACTGAATTTTAGAAATTGTTTAAGTATTAAAAGATAAGTTTTGATTAAATAGGAATATGGAAACGTGGATTTCCAACTAAATAGTATATAAAAAATAAATAAAACATAATTAAATAATATGATCATGAAATTAAAAATATTTTTTTTTTATTAATTGGGATTGGGATATTGGCTAAAATTTGATTCAGTTTATTAATTGATTCTACTATAAGCAGTGTGAAGTAGTTCTTCGGCCAGGATAAAAACTTAGTCCCGCTAGAGTCCCTTTACAGAAAAATGTATAAAGATTGGGGACAAGATGACTTTGATGACGCGGTGGACTGACGTGAGATGGAATTTGTCAGCCACCAGGTTACTTTTTGTGTTGAAAAAAATAAAATATTTTGTATTTGGGACCAGCACTGAGCGAAAGGGGTCAGCGTCTGCACAGATTGGGCCAGCTCATGGCATCCGCCTTAAGTGGCCGGAAAAAATAAATAGGAATAATTATTTGGGTCGCCCTCGGGCTTTAAACTATGCGGCCTGACCCCAGCCAGAAGTCGCGGTTATATTATCTTCTCACAAATAAACCCTTCGGTGCATCGTGGGTTTATTTTCCGATTTTTTTTCCTTAGTTGCACATTCATTTTTATTTCGAATTTTTAAATTAAATTTGGTAGCCTTTTGATATCCTCTTAATTTTTCCCAAATAATATTATTTCCATAAATTTTCTCAGTGTAATTTCATCATCGTATTTTTATTATATTATATTATTTGTTTCCTCTTTTTTTTATTCACAAGTTTTTTTCTGTTCTGGCAGAAGATTTCTTTTTGTGTATTCCTGGTTCGACTTTTAATTACTTATTACGGTTAAGTGCTCTCGGCACCGTTACATGGCCTTAAGGTTAAATACGAGCTTAACTAGAGTCGGTCTGACCGGACTCCACGGTGACACCGCATCGAGGCTCGCCGAGATTTACGGGTTTAAAACACACGCGTAGCCACCTCGTTGCGGTTCACTAGTTGACACTCACCCGTCTCGCTTCCGCACACGCAGCTTTAAGTTGGGAGCGGCCCTGCTCCGCCGCTGGTCCTGGGCCGGGCATCGCCGTTCCCTCCCTCGACGTTTCTCTCCTGCTGCTCCCTGTCGTCCGACTCCTCCTTGGTTGCTCCTCCGCTAAGACGCCACGCGACAAATCTTAGGTCTCGGCACAAAATTTCCCGCACTAGATTTCTCTTGCACTTTGATTAATTTCCGCTCACGCAAGTTTTGCTACCCAACCTGTGGATGGAAGCGTGAAGCAGATTATGGACGGATTCAAGGGTCGCATCCTTCAATACATGTTTGTGAATGAGGGGCCTGCTGTTACGAATCCCGCGGAATTCTTGAATGAAGCGGGTACGGCACTGGTCCCTCACATAGCAAGAGTAATGACCTCCCACCATTGTTCAAAAATCAATTTTGAAT
>VNJU01008154.1:0-116385 GCA_008042675.1 Drosophila seguyi
AAATATGAGTCCGGTAGTTGGGGAACTCGCCTCTGTCCTTTTTGCTCAAAAAGTATTTTGAGTGCCCCCCCAAGATGGCGACGACTGGCACTGGACTCCAAGTCCATCCCAGTTGTCTCCAGCATTTCCGCTTTATCCTCTTTGATGCTCGGTCGAATGTGCAATTTTTGCTCATTTGTTCTTGGCATTTATAAGCTCGTACTGCTCCCCAAAAAAGAGGTCAGTGGAGTTGAAATCCGTGGAGTTCATTGTTCGACCGGCCACAGAATAGAATACGGAATCCGCGAATGTGATCAGTACTGACAGGGCCAGGCTTAAATGCCCAACAAATGTGTACAAGACATTATTTGACGGCAATAAATGCCGATGCTCCCGGGCTAAGCCGCTTAGCAAGGGAAATATGCGCGACTAAACCCACCGAAACAAAATACAAATGGAGTGGCCAGCGTCCTTTGGATCGGCTTCGAAGTCTCCGGGCTTCGGCTGAGGCAGCCTGAGCCATAAAAATAATGGCGAAAACAAAGGCGAGTGCCCACGGCCAAGGCGGTTGGGCAGATAAATAAATATAAATAAATAAAAATAACAAATGCAATAATCATTAAGTTCGCCTCATTGGTGGGCATGTGCGCTCCAAGCCCGATGGCCATCTGGAACTGGCTTCATGTCCTGGGTCCTGCACAGCAAGAAACAGTGGATATATAACAGTTTATTTCCGGATAATATAAGCAAGCGTTTGCAAGTACAAGAAAAAACTTCTATTTTGCTACATTCTTTTATATATATTTTTATGATTAATGTTCTCCTTAAAATAAAATAAGTGACCTCAGTTTTTTAATACTATTTTTCTCTGTGTGGATTTTCTTGACCAGTCCTCGGGTCATAAATGTTACACATCCGCTCAAAGGAAACCCCACACACACAGTCAGCTGCGCATATAAATGAAAATGTTTGTTAAATTATGTGGGCAATACACTCTTTATCAATGCATAAACAAATGGTCATCAGCTGTGCGCAAGGATTATGGCAGGATTGGAAGAGGATGATGGTGCCGTAAAAACAGGTTTCCCTGAATGGGAATAGGATATGCCAACATCCTTGGCAGAGGCAAAAAATTCCGACGTGTTAAAATATTTTATGACTACAAATTAACATTTAAGCGTTCGATGGTTAAGTTTTATATTAAAATTTGTATATTTCATTTTAAATAGTAAATCCACATGGTGTAAGGCTGACATACTCTTAGAAACCAAATCAAGTGTCATACCTCCCATAAGAAAAAATCATATTCTTTATAATTATGATGTTTAAATCTAATTCTTAAATAAACTATAAAGTAAAAGACACCATATAAAACTGAAATCTTCTAAAAATATAATAATAATACTACAAATGTGTCTCATAACCCAATAATATACCAGTTAAGCTGAACCAAAGGGTCTAATTTTAAAGCAAATAATTGAGTGCAAAAATGTTAAGCTAAAAAAAGCTAAGACTTTGTCAACATTGATAATCAAGCTCAACGATATTATTTTCAAATTATATTTTGTTATGTCGTTCAATCAACGCTGTAATAAAGGCCCATTCGTCAATATAAGCCAATGTAGCTTTTATTATTGGCCAGTAATTTGCATACATCAATAAATTATAATGGAATTTAAGCGATGCAATGGCCCCGCATGTGTACCCATGTACATACAAGGATGTGGCCTAAAAGGGCGAGTGGTTGGTTGGTTGCCCACTGGACAGTGACTGAGGAAATGGGATGGTCAATTGGAGAGCTGGACAATCGTTAATTCAGCCTGTCAACGGTCTCGAGCTCGTTTTCTCCCGGAAATCGTGCACTTGGACGCTAATGTATTGTGCTTTATGTGCTTTATCTGCTGCAGTGCCGCACTTCATCATCATCATCATGATCGTCGCTGTAGTCGTCGGTCTAGTTACAGACGGTTTCATTGTTGTCCCTCTGTGCTGCAATTGCATTATGCGATATTTTCTGGTCGCCTCTAATGCGACCTGATGTGAGGGGAAAAAGTTAGCACCACACCACTCAACCGCATCGCCATAAATTTCAATTAGTGCGGATGCACTTGTGTATTTGCGTGCGCAAAATTTTGAATTATGAACTCTGGATTCGGCGAAACGGCTAATTGCTGATTGAGTTCTGGGCTTTGGCTGGATCTAGTTTGCTGGATCAACCAATCAATGTCTGATTGCTCTGTTGCCCAGCCTGGTTGCGAGGCAATTGGGTCACAATGATGGTAGAAAATTGTGCGAAATGAAGGAGTCAAGGGTTCAGCACACAAAAACCTCATCTATACAGATTCAGGATTTTTCAGTATAAAAAAAAGCTCCTAATATGCTAAGCCTTTTAGGTAATATATTATTTTAGGATGTCTTGAAATTATTGAGTATAGAAAAACACCCTTAAACTTTATATAACTATAATTTGTTTCAAAATATGATATATATAATTAAGTGGTTCTGGCTAAACAATATTCTATTTAATAGTAATATTAAATATTTAAACCAGTTTAAAGTGTCCTATGAACCTCCATGTTGTTATTTAAAGTGTGAGGACTACTCTCTCACTCGCAGACTGACAGTGCCAAGTGGTTGCTGTCCTAACTCCAACAAATTATGAGCACAATAAAAAGTGGCAAGAGGCGACACAAACGAGTGCCACTACATGAGCGGGACAGCAACAAATGCAACACGCGACACTTACACAAGTGGCAGGCACTTCCGGCCAGCAGATGCTCCACATCCACTTCCACTGCCAATGCCCTTGGTCCAGTTGTTCCTGTTCCTGCTCTTGCTCCTTTCACTGCTCCTGCTCCTGCTCCTAGATTGGTTGCTGTTCCCCCTCTTTAAGGCTCAAGTGCTTGCTTGTTGGTTTTATGGGAATGTGTGGGACTTTCGCATTGAATTAACTTGAGTGGCCAGCGAACAAGGGCGTTCGTGTGGTCAGTGGCTGGCATTTATGGATCAGGCTGTCAGAGCTAGCACATTTGTCAAGTGTTTTCATTTACTGATGGATCAAACTGGATAAGCAACTGCCATGCAACTACCAAAGGGAGTCTTAAAGGACTCTTAGTGCAGGAAAACAAATAATCCACAAACGGATATAAATGTATTTGTTTATGGTAGTTTTGAGATCTAATTCTAGTATTTGTAAATGAAACCTACTATCTCCAACAGTGCTTAACGTTAAAATTTGTCAATTATATGAATTCCGGCATCTTATTTAAGAATGTATAATTTAAGTGGTAAACAAGATCTCCAAACTATACTATATATCATAGTGTCATATAAAATAATTTAATTTTTAATAAATAAACCCAACTCGCAGTGTACAGCTTGAATTATATTATACGTATATGTGTCTTATCATTTTCCTTGGGAGGCTGCCAGACGCTAAAGTTAAGTTTTAAGATGCGTCGACTTTGAGGCACAATCCGCCGCCCCAGTTCCGACACCAGGAGTCATCAAAGCGAGATACGCACGGAAAATGCGCCACTTGAATATGCAAAGCAGCCTGGGGACGAAAGTTGGGTTAAGGGCATGATATCTTTATGCCGGCTGGAGCACTTGTTGCTCCGTTTTTGCAGTGCGGGCACGAGTTGTTGGAAAGTAAAATTATTAAAACTTTTCGAATTAACAAAGCGCCAACAACGAGCTAAATGACGTCTACGATGTCCGCGCAAAAAGTGAATTAAAAGCGAATAAAAAGCGACAAAGTTAATTTATGCACAACTAGATACAAGCAAGGAGTGGCACGACAGGATAAAATAGAAAAAGAGAGAGAGAGAGAGAGCAAACACAAAGAGGGACAGAAAGATAGGGAGCGAATAGTTGAAACTGTCGCTTGAACTCTGGCAACGGAAAACTGAACGCCATATTAGATTCAAATGCATTTCCCTGTCGGCCGACACCTCCCATTTCCGGTAGTTCTCTGCGCGGTCCATCCCTTTTCCCAGACCCGTTTTACCGGGCCCTGGCTTCCGCTTTCGCACCCGGAAATGAACAGCAAACTTTTCAATTGAGTTTTCCGCCCCTGCAGTCGGTAAAGGCCACGATAAAGTTTGGCCATTATTTTTTGTTTATTTTCTTGTTGATCCATAAAACACAGTCGCAGCAGCAGAAGCTGCTGTAGTTGTGGGCGTGGCCCGCTTGGCGGATAAACTCCCTAATGGAGCCTAACATTCGGAGGGGCAGTTAACATAAATTGACAAGGGAGAACAGGGGCAGCGAACGTTACAAGGCTGCCAGCCCGCTGGCAATCAAAGCTCATAAATTCCAAACAAATTAAGCAGTCGAAACTTGGTTCCTAATCCAAGTCTCAGCTGGTGTCCAGCGGATGGTAATGATGGGTATTTACCAGGCAACCGGAAACAGGAAAACAACAGAAACAGCAAAAGCACCGACCGACGACCCCCACACACATCAATGGCAATCATGAAAATTGGACAGCTAAGTTCGGGCCCAGAACAAAGGAGGAATAAGAAAAGGACGGTAGGGGGAAACGAAAAAAAGAAAAACAAAATTAAAGCAAGAGAAAATATATATGTATATGGTGTTTTCGGGGCCTACGGAAAGTGCCGACAAAGCGAACAGAAAATCAACAGAGCCGAGCAGGCAATAAACTGCCTGACAAATGAAAATAAAAGCCGGGCGGCAGGCGCTCGCAATGAGCAAAAGAGCTACAAGATACAAAATACAACCTCCGACCTACAAGATACGTTCTCTGCCAAAAGGCAGAGGCAAAATGAACAAGCAGCAGTTGATGTCCTTCCGTTGGGGCGCCAGATCTCCGAGCTTCGAGCTCGGCGCACATCCGCCGCTGGTCATTTCAATCAATTTACCCGTGCACACATACACACACGCACACAGCATCAAACACTCTCTATGCCCAGCTTCAGACCGATGGGCTCATACATGCTGAGCGTCTCATTTGCACTGAGCAAAAATACACATATATCTCCTGTTCCATATCAAAGTTATTTTATATGAGTCTAAAATAAAAATAAATAGATTTTAGATCAACTTTCAGCTTATTAAAATTTTTGTTTTTAAGCTTAATCTTAATATTTACAATCAGAGCTCGGAAAAGATTGGTTCCGTTTTAAAGTTAGGACAATGGTAGTCGGTGGAGTCGATGCATTCAATTATATTCGATAATGTCTCGCCTTAGACAGCGAGATCAGGTTTTTCCTCTTTCTTGAGGCCGCCATATACGAGTGTGTTCTATAATTTGTATATTTTGAAACATAGGTAAACCCACACAAAAAAAAAAAACACTTGGTAGAACTTCCTATTTAGGCCGTTACATAACAATCAGAAAAACGAAACAACTATAAGAATAATCGTTTACGGAAAGGAGCCTCTGATAATAATAAATACATTAATGTTTTTAATTTATTTGGTTTCTATTTATTTTGTTTTAAACGTAATGTTATATTTTCATTGACCAAATAAGCTCGCCACGTAGATTTTATCCTTGTGCAGGCTGGATTTGACTTTTTTTTAATAAATGTTCGGTGGGGGAACTGTGCTGAAATTCGCTAGCCGGAAATGGCAGCCATGACGGAAACGAAGACACATTGTTGTTGCGGCCCCGAGCAGCGAATGCCAGTGTGTGTGTAAATGGTTAGACGCATGTGTGAGGAAATGAGAGAGACAGAGGCGGTGAAGAACTACACACATAAGCAGTTATTTGTCATGTAGCAAACTCTCAAAATACTTTATTCACACACACGCAATCTTGCACACAGTGCCTTGCAATACAAAGCAATGTTGGCAGCTCAGCGAAACACCGGAAGTCGTAAAAAGTATTTCAATTTAGTGCAAAACGTCCTTGCCACCTCCTCTATCACCTTCTCAGGCTCTGCAACGCTGATTGAAGACATGACCAGCACACTTTTCCCCCACGTTTTCTTCTATTTTTTGTTGATTCGCCTTTTCCTGTGATGTTTTTATGTGTACTGGGTTTTTCCGGCATAACCCGAAAACTGGGGGACGGCGGCAGTAACTTTGTGGCGGGGTAGCATTTTAACATTAAAGCCATACGACGGCGCACGAACTAAAGAGCAGGATGTCGCAGATTCCCGGCATGTTAGAAAAAGTCGGGTCATTCTAACGGGGCTTAGCCTAGGCTATACTTACTCTCGGACAAAATTGTAGAAGTTTAACATTGGTAGCCCCCGGGCACTGAGAAAAAAATATCTGGGGAGACTTTAGCTAGATACTGTTCGCAAAAGACTTTATTGGTGTAAATAGAAGGACTTAGACAGGAATCGCTACCCGTCTGGAGTTGCTCCTGTAACCGCAGGCCAGTTGCTCCACCTCATTGCCCGCACCACTACTACTACTACTACTACTCGTTGACGTAGTAGTTCCCAAGGAAAATAGGTTATTAAGCAAGGAGATGGGGCTAAGCAGAACCTCTCGCGATATCGGTTAGGTGACCTCGATCGCTAGCCGGGTAACGGTCACTTGAAAGAGCTGTTCCGCTCCTTCAGAGTCCAAAAGACTTCCATAATCCCCAAAAGTGGAACCGGATCAGGAGAATAGCGTGTCGTTTATGTGCCAGCCGTCGTAGGTGCCCAGTCGGTAGCTGTAGAAGCTGCCACTCCCAAGGGTGATCTCCAAGCCATGTTGAAGTGAAGTAACATTGATAACAAGATACTTGCTGGCATTACGGGCTGCACACGAGACGATCACCAGGAACCCCCTATAGTAGGGGGCATTGGGATCGTTGAGACAGGGAGCAATTTCGTTTGCGGGATTAGGTACAAATGTCATGGAACCGCAGCCACTCAGTGATGTCTTTGGCGCTGTCATCCTCAGAGAGAATAATCTCCAGATAGGCCTGCACTATCTCCGGCAGTATAGTAATCTTTTTCGGAGATTGCCACCGGAAAGCATGAGAGCGAACATAGAAACACTTAACCACTTTACTACCCTCCTAACTTATCCCAAGCCACAGGAAAAGCTGAGAAAAGTAAAAAAGCGAAAAAATCTCCTAGCCATGTTTCCGATTCTGCAATGCGCGTTTGACTGACTTAATTCGATCATAGCTAGTTTTTCAGACTTACAGAGAGGGGCACTTATTAATCTTATCAATCGAACACAATAGTTACTATTTGAAGTATTAAGCCGAAAAATATATTGAAGAATATATAATGCTAAAAAATATATACATAAGATTAATGTATAAAAACTCTAAAATACCTAAAAAAATTTTAGATTGGAACCAAAATTGTAATAAAATCCCGGTTAAATTAATAGTCAAGGGACGCAAGACTCACATATAATAAATTTATTTTAAAGACGGAATAATGAGATCTTTTAATTATATCTTTTTTTTTTTTAATCTAAAAGTACATATACAGAAAACGAATAAAAATACTTTTAGGGGTCATTCTAATCTGAATATTTTCGGTTTTATATCCGCCAGCAGTTAGCATGGGTGTTGACATAGAATTATTGTATCGCCAATCTTATCCTTGACTAGATGATAAGAATCCCTCCATTTCGATTTTATCCATCCATTTTATCCTTGCCATTAGAAGAAAATTTTGTTCCGATTTTTCGCTGGTACTATTCCCATTTCGAAGCACTTTAACTTCGGTGTTATTCGCGATTAGGAGAAAAGCCCATCTGCGATAATCCGTGGCTTAAAGCCTCACTAACCTCTTTTTCAATATATTTGTCAATCCCGTCTGGATGTCTTCCATTTTGTAATCCCATCTTGCTGGCAGCCCGTTTTGCTCCGGCGATTTTTCCTTGTTTCGCCTCAGTTTTAGCCTTGATAATATATTTCAGAGACACGTCGCCTGCTCCCGAATCTTGTACCGTGCATCCTTTCGCTGCTGCTATCCTTCTCCCTTCGTTTCGCCTCGCTGCTCCGTGACTTTTCGCGGCCGGCGATTCACACGTTCCGGCTGGGATAGTGGGGCCAATTTCAGGGTTTTCCCGGGCCAACACCAGATACGGCAACATTTTTATTTGGACGCTCCGTTGTCAATGGTTTCGGGGCCGAGGCAACGTGACTATTAGTGCGGCATTTAACGCCTTTAATGTTTCTGTGAGCTGGCCGAAGGCGCCCGGGGCACGTAGTTAGTATTCGGCAGCTGCAATCCGTAATACAAATTAATGATTTTCGACTCACATTGACAGTGCCAAGACAAACAGAAACGAGAGTCGGATAACAAACAACAATCTGCCATATGTGTCTTCTCTTATTCGACAGCTTAGCAAAATATGCTGATTCCTGTTTGCAGTGGCGTGTGTCTTCTCCAGGCCAAAATAAATTGAATAGCCAAGAATAAACAGGATGCACAGAAGGAGAAAGGGTAGCTACAAGAAATTGAATTTCGATTAAAATAGATAAATATACTCAAGCTATTTAAGGGATTTAAAATGACTGAATAAAGACTCTAAATAATATGGTATTTTATTAATCAGAAAAGTTTTACATTTCAAATGTTCTTTGGTGCTTATAAATTGCTTTTAAGCATTAATATATTATTCTAATATTTGATTTTAGTTTAGAGATGCTTTGTCCCTAAAACATTTTCCGAGTGCCTTTTTTGTGTATATGCCAGCCTGTTGCTATAATACCAAACATTCTCAACATGCTAACTAATTTTCCATTGTGATTTATCTCCATCAGGGCTTGTGCCTCTCCTTATTGTGATTTTGGCATCGTTCGTCCATGATTTTAATTAATGCGTTGGATAAAATCTATTTGCAATATGACCGAACGTCGGCTCGCCTCAAGCTTCAAATTAATGTCTGTGCTTGCACTGACAGAAAGAATTTCTCCTCGTTTAGTCAACTGGCTTAAACGAGGACCAGCAGAAAACACGATGGCTGGCAACGGTGCGTATGTGTGATCCGCAGCAGGTCGCGTACAATGAGCGAAACGTGCGGCTCGTTTGTCACGTGCGGAGTCAGTAAATTGCAATAAGCGCCGCAGCAAGTCGAAATAAGTGTGAGGAAAGGAAGTCTGCGGAGCGAGAGAGGTTTATTTTTCACGGCAAACCAAATAAAAGTTGCGCATATCAAACTGAAACCGCCACAAAAGTTGTCCCATCAATTGCTGGCACCTTTAGTTGTAGGGGGAAAAAACAATACAATATTATATTTGTTTTTCGTTTCAGGCGGACGACCTAAAGCAAGTAATTTTTTTGTTGATTAGAGATGGCTAAAGGTTGTGACAAAGAAATATCGTTATTTATTAAACTGCCACCTTAGATAAACTTTTAAATAAGTTGAACGAAGCTTAATTATGCTTGAATTTTAGATATATATAATAATAATAATAATATTTATAATGTAAGAATTATAAATAAATCAAGACGGTATTTTATTAGCTATCTATAACTTTAGATATTTATATAAATTCCTTGAGGAGAGTTTTACTTTAAGTTTTAATCTAACAATATCAATATTTAAATCACAAAACCACATTACCGATATTTCCCTTCTTAATATACAGCTGCGGTGAAAATATTAGCGGAAACATTTAGTTATTTATGTAAATATTGTGACTTAAATATCGATATAAAATTTATCGATTGGGCTTACAATTACCGCAGATCAAAACTGTTTTATTTTTTCTTTTGTAGTAACAATATATTTATATTTAAATTAACATAATTTCTGCTCTTATTCTATACATTTGTATCTCAAAACCCGAATTTATATAATTATTTTTTGGATATGTAAGTCTTTCAAAGTCCAAGTTAATTGTTTCGATATCACTAAACTTTCTTTCCGATATTTTCATTTTTCCGCTCAACATACATAAGTACGACTTGCTACCGTTGCTAAATAATTCTTGGAGTATAATCTCAATCTTGGCAATTTCCTTTCCCTCATCCCCAAAAAAAGAAAAAGAAACAAAAGTTTCCTGCCAGCTCTCGTTTATCATTTCGCTCCGACACGGCATTTATTTCGGCAGCCTCGACTGTTTGCACGTTTTTTCATTTGTATCTTCGGGAGGTGTCGTTGGCCCACATAGATTTAAGTGCTTTCCTTGCTGCCCCGGCTGGCAGCAGGGCTGTTGAAATAAAATTGAATTAATTTGCCATCAGGACGATACAATTTAATTATCAGCGGATACGTGATATCTGGGCACTTTCCGTCAAGCCCAGTTAGCCGCTCATAGTGCGGTTCATTCAGTTCGCATTTGTGCGCAAAACGTTTATAATTGTTATTGAAGACCATTAGCGCTAGCCATGCAAAACATTTTTAAATCATGGACGGAACGCAAGTGCTCCACATAGCATGTGTTTGTTTTTTGCGATCATCTCCGTTCGAATAGCAACAACAAAAATAGCGAAAATCCAATTATGTCCAAGCACGTATTTTCCATTAAGCAAACAGCAAATGGCGGCCAGCCGACAGCAGTCAGATAGCCACAAGCACATTATGGGCACAAGGTACTCCACAGTCCCGTTCTCGATTTCCATTCTGGTGCAGTTTATTCGAAAATTCCAGACAGATTGTCGGTTGGGATAGACTTGCCTTCGAATGGCAAAAATAGGGCTTGTTCTCGAATGGTTAAATCGGAAAGTATAGCTGCAAAGAATTAAAATTAGTAAAAAACACTTTAAACTTTAGGTATATTAATGCTTTAGTCTTTATAATCGAATACATAAAGAACAAAAAGGGTTAGAAACAGATAGAGTTATATCTGTACTTACTTAACTAAAAACCAAGAATTAAAATCCGTCTTCAATCGCTATCACTTACTTTTTAAAAACAATCGCAAATGGGAACAGGTTTGATAGTCTCAGCCTTTTTAATGAATCACAGCTTCTGTTCCTGCGCCGGTGGTCCGCCGTTTATTTCCAACAATTAAACCCATCAATGGCAGCGTCAGCTAATGCGCTTAAGCCAGCCTCGAGACCATTAAGCCCAGCTTGAATGCCGCGACTGCTGTGGAGGCTGGGAGAGCGAGCGAGGCTGGGAAAAGCGGGAAAAGCAGGAGTGCCTCAGCACACATGGCAGTGCACACTTGACATTTCAATTTCCGCATGCACCCCGAGAACTCACAACAAAGGGGAGAAACAGAAACAGCAGTAGCTGCTCGACAAAAAAAAATGAGACTGTAGCCAATTCCATGCGGGCAACGTCGCAAAGTTGCTTTCAATTACCCAGTCAGGACACGCTTGCTGCCTTTTGTTTTTTGCATGCCCGACACGCCCCCAGAATCCACCGCCCAACGCCCATTACCCACTATTTACTCCACCCGCCGGCGACAGTTGTACAGTTCTTCAGTCTATTCACATTTAACGCTTTGTTTCTGGCCCCGAAACCATCGCTGGCTGCCTGGCAATGCAGTTCATAAAGACGGCAAAAGTTAAGGTAGTATTCCGGTTTATTAGGTTTTACCCAAATTATCTTTTAAAAATCTAAAGGTTCTTTGAGAATTTTCGGTAAAAGTTATATATACAGAATTTTTGGATATAGTGACCAGTACTTGAGTTACTTATTTCAGTTGAATCAATACATCAATTTAATTTAATTGTAATAAAAGAACTTTCCACATTTAAGTATTAAAGATCCGTTTGAATTATTTTGAAATGATTGAAATCTTTAAGGAGCTACCGTGTCACCGTGATATCACCTTAGCTTAAAACAAGTAAGCAGAGATAATGCCTTGCAGGGAAAGACGGGTGGAAAGAAAAGGGATAGCAAGGAGGAGAAGAGAAGGATTGCAGGTGACCCGGCCACTTCAGTAACTTGAAGTGGACAGGGCGAAAAGCTGTCAAGTGGCATTAATAACAAAAGCCATCTCCAAGGTACGGGATAAGCAGTAGTGCGCACCTGAAAGTATGCAGCGCTTGTGTCCGCTCCCCGGCCCGGTTCTGCAGCTGGATAAGCTTTCGATCCGATTGGCGGGGAGAACGACGACGACGACTCTGAATTATGCTAATTTACTTTTATCGCTTCGCCGGCAAAGTCAATTTAATTGTAATTTTCCAACGCGCAACGCATTTTAGTTTCACTTCCGCCCGCACTCCTCCTTTCAATTTCAGAACGGCCCGGCGCGTCTTGCATTTTCATGAGAAATAATTTAATTTGCCTTTTCCACTTCGACGTCCACTTTTCAAACTTTGCTTTTGCCACTTCCTTTGCCGGGGCTTAGTGTCCGTCTATCTATCTGCCTGTGGCTCCATTTTCATGCTTTTCCACCGCCGTGTATCATTTGGAAATTCAAAGCTCGTACTTTTTTCCCTCATTATTGAAAGGGCGAAGACTCGACTCACAAAAGCCAAGGAAAAAGTATAAAAACCCTGTTGGGAGGGAGCGCATAAAGCTGCCATGGCAAGTAGCTGGCAGCCGGGTTCTTTGCAATAATGCGATTGGGGGCGCGAACTGCCACGCTTTGCCGGATTCCGGACTCCGGACTCCGGACTCCGGTCTCCCCTCCGCCGCGTCCATCCGGTCCAGTCTGGTCCGGCCGCGTCCAGTCGCATCCGCCTGCGATGCCACTGTCTAAGTGGAAAAAAGGTTTTGTCACGGCTAAGCACTTTTCAAATTCACAAGGGTCGCCCCCAAACGCCAGCGGCAGCTGCTGTCCGTTGTCGGGAGTCCGAAGTCCAAGGGCCTCAGGCCACAAACCGCGAAGAGGCTTTCGTCCCTGCTTGTTTTTTTAATAGTCTGTGCAGAGGTATATTAAATTTAAGGAATTAGGATAGTAGAGTTTAATCTTTTCAATAAATAAGACTTATAAAAAGGAATATTTTTTAGGAGATGTTACTAATATTCTTTCACCTTTTAAATGCATTTAAGAAGCTATTTTACCCTAAGATCTTTAAGATTTTATTTTTAAGCCATTTAAACTAGATCTAAGTATATTTTTATTGTTTTTAAAAACCTATCTATCATACTTAGAAACTATAATTACTGAGAATTTTATTAGTAGATTTGTGTACTTAAACGTTTGTTCCTATTAATATACAAAATCGTTAGGTATACAAAATCATTAATCGGTATTTCCAGTTCGATACTTCTTAGCTTCCTCTCTTATTTCATTCGATTTCAATGTTTTATACACAATTTTTATAGTTAACAGCGTCGCTGTTGGGCGGGCTCTAAAGTTTTATCATTATAATTGCAGCAAACTGAGTACTCTGGCAGCTATTGAAACATCTGGCCAAGGGCTAATGATAAAACAATCTTAGGGGTTAGCCCGCCGCCATCCTGAAGTGTTTGTAGGAAGAGAGCGAAACTTGAGTAAGCCAAGTCAAGTTGTGCTAGAGTTTTGGACTAAAGACTTAAAATAAAAACAATAAGAAAGTTTGCCTACTATTGACAGACTAATGCCATCCTTGAAATGATAGTTAAAGCAACAAATGGGAAACTTTGCTTTGATTTTTGTTAAGTTTTCCTCTGATTATCTTGTTAAGCTTCTTGGCTTTTAAAGTTTCGTTTTTAGTAGGGGGAAAAGGTATGAGGATTGAATTTCACAAGTTAAGATCTTCTAAAAATAAAATTGTATGCTAATTAATTTTTATATGGTTGGTTCTATTAATAAATGTATATTTAATTCGTTTAGATTAAATTATAAAACCTAAAAGCAAAGACATGTAATGCAGCTCTTTAATTCCATGCGTAATGACCTTCCGACTTCATTGTTTAGCTTAGTCGCGGCTCAAAATTTGCTACAAATGCCACTTGATTTCTGAGAAGCCCTCATCCGGAGCTGCTGTCAGCGACAAGGAGCTCCAGCCCCGCTCTTCTTTACCCCTTTTGGCCTCCGCCTGAGCATCCTTATCTGGTGCACCAACTCGACAAATGAAAGGGTCGCCATGACAACTCAATGAAAAAGTTAGGCATGCAAACTAAGGACCGGGATGTGGATGTGGATATGGATGTGTATGTGGATGTGACTGTGACTGTGGAGAGCAGTGAAAGCTGGGACATGAAGTTTGATATCATTAAAGGCCACTTATGTGTCAAATGCAACGCAGCCGCAATGAAATTCGCCGGGAGACGGTACCAAGAAGTCGACGGCACACTTAAATGTCATTGAAATTGAAGCTCACTTGACAAGTAATGCTGGCGCAACACAGCCCTCACCCTCGCCCTCGCTCCCGCCACGCCCCCATTCAGCCCCGACTACGCCCCTGGCAGGGGGTTAACTCAAGGCAACTACACAAAGGCCTTGTCAGCAGACACTGACAGAACCGCCCCGAAGGCAGGCAGGCAGCCCCGCTTTGTAAAAACCTGGCTCTGTGTGCTGCAAAAAGTTCCCTCCTTTTCCTCCGATTAAGCGCAGCAAGATTGACATTATCTGTGGCTCTGAGTGATTTGCCAGCAAATGAGAATTGGAACCGGAAACAGAAGCGGGCTGGAAACGACGATGATTGGAATATCCTGACTAGCACATGATTTAGTTTAGTCTTAAGTGTAAGTTTCCTGAAAAAGTAATAAAAATGCCTCATAAAAAATGGGTAATAATAAAGGATTTTTAAATTGGTTATTTAGAATTTAAAACTCGTTTTAAAATTTTGTTTCTCGTTTTATGGCTTACTTATGCTGATAAAGTTTATATATACTTACTTTATAGGGTATAAAGTGTCTTCTATACTATGCGATACCGTAGTCCTTTGGGAAGAGTGCAGAGATATGGAAAGCGATGATGGGAAGCAGTGTCGCAGCGTTGACTGTCGCATAATTTTCATAATTGCATTGCCACGCATCAACGGAAATTGCGTGGCGCCAACAAGTCGATGTCAATAATTGCCAGCCAGTCAATGTGCTCAACCTTCTCCCCATCCTTCTTCTGCCTCGCCTCCACCATTCATTCATCCTGCATCCTTCACCCCCTCATCCGTTCACCGTCTTCACCCGGGCAACGTGGCGTATGCGTAACCACTCTGCATTCAGGCTGCGGCCGGGCAATTTAAAAGCCACAAAAATGCATTAAAATCCGAGTGTGCGCATAAATTATGGCAGTTTAATTAACAAACATTTTCGTAGCTCGCTCTATGCCAGGAAATGGCCTGCTCCAATCGTAATTAATCCCATGCCCAACTACTCATATTAAATGTGGGCTTAAATGATTTATGGTTTAAACAATTTGCCATCGCCCGCCCAGGTAAGCGGAAAGAATGACCAGACGCCATATTTTCCCCGAGTCCCAATAAAAGTCAATGAAGCGTGCCAAATGAAGTGAGGTCGCCTCGATTTCCCAGCTCTAAGTTGTTCGCATAGTTTTTCGGCGAAACGAGGTGCAATTTGCCAGCTGAGCGAGCCCAGAAAACCGATTAATACCGCCACACGGTGTGTGTGTGTGTGTAGAGGTGGGCCCGAAAACTTGGTCTGACCTACGCAGGGAAATTATCGCAAACTATATCGAGCATTTGTGAGTTTTGAATCGGCTGTAATCTGCTAACCCTTTAAAACTTCCACAATTAACACATTTGGTTTTGCCAACGCCGCCAGCAGCAACAAGTGCCGAGTTCACAATGAACTTTACACGCTGACTCATTACATCCAGACACTGTAAGAATTTGGAATCAGATGAAATATTCACCTCTTTATAATGAAGTCTTTATAGGTATAATTATGAGAAATCTATTAAGTTAGCCAGCTGTTTAAAATTTTAAAGAAATAAGTACAAATTAAGAGTTGTTAATGCTCTGGAAACCATTACAATGAATTCATGCCTTAACAGATTATTTAATTTTTAGTTTTATTTTCTATTTTCTTTTATAAAAATTAAATTTATATATTTATGAATTACCTTCAGAAATTTGGACTTTTATTTCGTCGAGTGTGCCGTGACTTGGCTGAACTGTTGCTGCCTCTGTGGTTGTTGCCGCTCTTGTAATATAATAAAACGCTTATTAAATTTTGCCGCCGTTATAACAAGCTGAGCAAGCAGGGCCCACAAAATTGCTGCCTGGGTCGCCGCAGCGCCACGCTTCCGATTCGTTCTTCATCTGCCAGTTGGCTCCTGGATGCTGGATGCCGGCTGCTGGCTGCTCTATTCCTTGCCTTCAGGATAATGATGCGGTTTTGTTATGGCTTTTTGTTGGCACGGCCACCGAGACTCGGGCACGGGCCCTGCCATCATCATCATCGGCACCATACCGTGGTGGCCCCCAGTTTGTGGTCTGCAGCACTCAACGGGCGGAGCAGACTATCCGGCCATCAGGCCAACCGGAGTCCGCCCTCTGTGGAAAGTTTTCGTGTACTGGCAAACACTTTTCCCTTGTGCTGCTCTGCTGCTGCTGTTATTCTTGTTGCATTTGGCGGCGGCCAGGAAAAGTTCAAAGTATCCATTTAGGTATCCGAATCTGTGGGGCGGCGGAAAGTCAGCAGGGGATAAGCTGTCGGGAGGGAGTATTAGCATTGTGCCAGCAATGGCTACGTAAATAATTTGCCTATTTTCGGCTCTACTTTATTGTTGTGGTATAATTATATTTTAACGACACTTTGAGCTCAAATTATGACGGCTCACAGGCGGTGGTTTGTGTGTTGATTGTTTGGGTGGCAGAGATGAACTTGAAACGAGTTGCAAAACTTTTCCAAACCACAACTGAGGGTGTGTTTTACAGTTAATTATCATTAGGACGGCCAACTTTCGGTGTGAAAAGCCATACACAACTACAACAGCAGAGGTAAGTAAATTACATACTTGGGGGATACTAAAAATGCCTTATAAGTTATAACTAATTTATTTGAAGGGGAAATAATAATAATAATAATATTGCCGATTACCATTGAATAAATACCCCTTTTACCAATTGCCTTAAAATAAAGCTTTTTTGTTTAAAACCTATATTAGACCGACTATCCTGCCTGCAACAGGATGATAAATAAATCGCTTTCTGGCCATAAAACTCCCGCATGCCAGCTTGAGTTGATTCTCATTCGAATGCAGCCAGGCCTCTATGAGAGCCGTAAATCTAAAATTAAATGCCGAGATAAGAGGAGCCTACGTAAATTATGCCATTTGCCAAGGCCCAAGTTTGCAGCAAACAATTTCCGAGCCGTTAAGGCGCAAAAAGCGGCGCAGCCCAGCAACATGCCACATTACATTATGATATTTGCCAAGAACAAAAAGCAACAGGACTGCGGCAAAAAGCTCTCCAATAGCTTGGATCTTTGGGTCTGACGCCTATGTGCTGTGTGCCGCTGAATTATAACAATTTCGTTATTTATTTGTGAGCGCCTCATAAATGGCCAAAGTCATTTGTTAAAGCACACTTATATATGGATAAGGAAACTGGTGTCCGGCCCCCTTGTTTACGGGTGTCAGCTAATAATTCACTTAAGCTCTGCTGCATGAAACGCTTTTAAATTTAATTACAAAGCACTTTCCCCACTGAACACCGTGCGTATACTTGATATCCCTGCTAAGCAGTAAAGAGCATACATATATGAGAGACATATGTACCTTCAGCAGGCACTTGGCAGAAATATTAATGACAAGGCAAATATGTTGGCCTGGCAATCGAGTTATGCAACTTCATTTGGCACACGGTGATGATTTATCAGCTCAAGCGTAGACACTGAGAGAAATCATTTATATTTGTACAAGTTGTTGCCTTAATTATGTCAATGATTTTATTCTTACAATCGTACATTTCAATTTAAAAAAAATACACATGCACTTGGTAGATATTTTCATAATATATTTCTAGATGCCAGGTATAGAGGATATATGTTTCTGTAAGGTTTGTTTAAAAAATGCTTTTCTTCATGGTCTTCTATAATTTTTTGGGAAATCCCATATTTCCCATTCAATGTTTACAATTTTTTAAGTAACCATAAAACACCTTACTTATTAATATTAACTATTTTTAGGTTTCAGGCATAAGTTCAAAATTGTTATTGACATTTTCCTTTCGTGTAAAATCTCACCTGCCTGCGGCGGTGTTGGAAAATTGAGTTGATTCATCATTTTCCTGGGGCTGAGCGGTAACAACACAATAGCTTTCACCTTTGACGATAATGACGCATGGCGGTAAGGGCGGACCAAACGTTCGCATTTGCATGATATATGGAAATCATAATGCGCTTTGACAGGCCGCAGTCCTGGAGGGCCTCACTCGCACGCATTTGTGTCTAAATAAGTGGCATTCGCTGCGCTGGCTCGCTTTCCGTTTGCCCTAGGTCATGTACATTTTTGGATAACTTTTTAAGTCCTGACACAGGACTCGCTCTCTCTCTCTCTGCCTCGGCTGGCGTCGTAAGAGCGCGCTTGCGCCGTGCCTTTGTTGACGGCAGAGAGTATTGCCGCGGAAGCAACACGTGCTTGCCAATATTTCGCCGAGTGTTTGTGTTGGGAAAAATGAAGGGTAAACAAATAAATAAACAACAACAACAGGGAGTGTGTGAGCGCAAAACTGAATGACAGTTTACGCTAAAAGTCGCGTAGTAAAATGAAGAAAAAAATGTGCGAGTGCTGGTGGTGGTTTTAGTTTTTACTTTTTTTCTTCATTCCCTCTTTCGGTCGTTGGGTGGCGTTCGGTGCGGTGGTTTTGTTGGCATGTGTACCATGCTTTATGTAGCATAACTTTTGGCGCCAAAGTGGCATTCGTGCATCGGACATTCGGCGTGATTTATGATGTCACATGTCGCCGCAGAGGTGATGAAGGGCCCAATGCAGTTGGATTGCTGCAAATGCGGCTTAACATTCAATGCGAATGAACGGAAATAAATACAAATGGAACGCTACATGATATAGGAGTTAGAAGTTGTCATTATTTTATTTCTTTTTTTGCCACAAATATCGGAATACAGAATTGTAAATCACATTTTGCTTTATATTCTCATGATGGCCCATAGGGATTCCGAATGGTTCTATGAAATTTTGATGAACTTACAAAATTGTGGATGTATCCCCTTTGGACAATGCATTCACAGAGAAAAATAATATTATGGTTTTTTTTTTAAAGACAACATTATATTTGAAATTCCAATAAAAATATTTAGAAACAGTTAGTTTTATATTAAATCGATTTATATAAATTTATATATTTTAAATATGGGTTTATTTTATCTAGAATGAACTTTGAAGTTTACCTTTAAAATCTCGTTAGACAATATAGTTTTTATTCTGATTATAAATTAATTTATTACTTAATTTATTTCCAGGATTTATTTTATTTTTATTTTTAGTTGATGTATTTATTCTTATTTCTATCATATAGAATTTATCTCTTGGCTTTAAAGGCCTTTAGTGTCCAGCTTATAATTTTTTTAATCGCATTTCCATGAATATTTCACAATTCCCTGTACAAGTGCGTGTCTGTGTGTGGGGGAGTCCTTTTCGGTCATTCACAGGAATGTCAACACAGCCGCAAAGCAACAACAAGTGTACGCTCTTTTTACTCTCTGGCTTCTCTTTTTATTTTCCCAGCAGAATACCGCTAGACAGATAGCAAAGAGAGTCGAAGTCCTGCGAGAACATGAAGAGAAATGCCAAAGGATGCGCTGGCAATGACGCCGACGCAGCGCCGGCGTCGCAGTCAGCGTCGTTCGATTGTGGGCCACGTGTGGCAACAGTTGCAGTTACTGCCTCCAGAGGGGCAGGCCGTGGGCGGTGGGCGAATCAATGCTGGAGGAGGCGGTGTGTGTGTGTGTGTTTATGCTGAACGATTACGCTGACAGAGATAAGCCCAAGCGACAGGACGAGGGCAGCGCTGCAGCGACGCAGCAGCGGTGCTGGCAGCGCAGGACGATATCAGGATTCAGTCATTGCCGGCGTTTCGAAGTGTTTGGACGTGTCAAGCGGACAAAATCGGGATATATCGGTAACTGTTGCCAGCGGTAGTGTGTCTCAGTATTAGTTAAGCACCACCGGAAAGTTGTTGCCGCATGTGTGTGTATGTGTGTGTGCGTGTGTGTTAGGCACTATTTGGGGATTTAATGGAAAAAGCATTAATGGATGCTGCCTCGGGGAGTGACTGTAGTGGCATCGGTAATAGTGGCCAGTGCATGTGTGGGCCTCTCTGAGTGTGTGTGTGTGGAGGCGGGGGTAAAGGGATAAATACACAGAAAGAAAAATAAAACAACAACAGTACAGCTTAAGCGTAATAAAAATCTGAATAGTTTTTTTATATCGAACGTTGTTATAGTATTCCATCTATTGGAAACGGTTCTTTGATTAGATAGACCAATTGAAAATCTTAAAACAACTTTAAAACTAATAGTAAACTTATTTAAACTAGTGAATTTAATAAGTAGTATATCTGAGCAAGAAGATTACAAGCAGAATATATATTACATAAATATTTAAAGCTAAAGATTTAAGTTAGATAATTATTTATTTCATTTTAATATCCATGACTGGAGTTATCTTCCATTTGATTCTTTTTTATTTTTGTCTGAGGAAATGCATCTAATAAATGATTTCTTTCGTTTAACGACTATGTTACTTGCCCAACAATAAGAAATTTTTAACAAAACCTAAGTAAAGCACAAGTTTTAAGTGCTTTAAGTGGGCAGTTTTTAATTCTTTATTTATTTATTACTACAAGTAATATGTATTTTTTTAATGGTCTAATTTAATGATTGAATTGGATAATGCACAGCATATACAGATGTTGTATTATAAATTAATATAATTTAAATACAAAATTTAAATAAGTTTTTATGTTTTCTCTCTGTGTGCGTATCAATGTTTCCGAGTTTTGTGTTTGCCACAGCCTAAAACTATGCAGCGCAATTTTGTGAGCTGACATTTTGTTTGTTCGCCCGCATGTGTGAGTGTCCGTGCTGGTGTGTGCGTGTGTGTGCGAGTGTGAGTGGTGTTTGGTTTTATCGTGGATTTTACTGACTTCACGGGTTATTTGTCCGCACGAATGTGTTCATAAAAAATGTAACAAAAGTGGATTTTCGCTGGCCCCCGAAAACGCTTTGTTAGCACAGGAGTCCTAACATCCAACGGAACCGGAAGCGGAAGTTACTGGTGCAAATACAAAAGCAAGCACACACACAAACCCAAATATAAAGGACCCTCGCTCCGCGGCAAGTGGATAAAGTAAATTGAATAAAAGGTGAAATAATTCGAGCGCTAAGCAGGCCGAATGCTGGCTAATGGAAAAGTGTGAAAAAGGTTGGCCAAGTGAACCCAATAAAAGAGAAAGAGAGATGAAGAGAGAGAAAGAGAAAAAAGAGCTCCGCGAAAAATACCTTCGAAAATTTTCAATTTTCCCAGCGAGTCGTGGGAAAATGCAAATGTAGCGGTGACTTTTTGCGGGAATTTATGGAGCGGCAAATTGAATCGAATGGCCACTGAGCTGTCAGCGCTGACGTGCCGTGAAGCATGTGCCGCGCGATTATCAAAGTGCGATAAAACTGCCGCAACAATGGCCAAAGAGAGAAGGCTAGGGAAAAAGCGGGACAACCCACGAAAAAAACGGAGATGGAGAAAACACAGAATCGCTGCCTAGTCACAGTCCATAAAAATTTACCGTCTATGCACTGCGTATAATTTATGGCCGCGATTCGTTTCTCTTTCCTCCGGTTTTGTTATTTTTTCCTGCTTTTTGCCGACCACCTTTTGGCAATTGTTGAATGCAGCCGCAAAATATGGCGTGAATCTTTTTTTTCGCCATCTAGCATGTGTAAGCTGCCGGACATATGTGTTAGTGTTCCTGGCAAGCTGCCAAAAATAATAAAATCACAATCCTATGCCAGACAACTCCATATAAGTGCTGATGCTGGTGCTGGCGCAGGATCCTGCATCCGGGACGTGGCCAAGATAACGAGGTAATTTCACTGAATGATTCGCAGTTTTCGCAGTGTTTTGTGTTTTTGTAGCTTTTTAGTCTAAGCAAATTGAGTTGCCCGGTTTGGCCAATGAAAGCCGCACAACATCGATGCTTTTTTCCGGCACTTTTGGTTGCTCCGTTTGGCTTTTCCTTCTGGTTTTCCACAAGCTGTTGAATTATGCATTGCCCGGAGATAAGCTGGAAATGTTGCACAAGGCTGCCAATTCGACTGGCCATCGGGGATTTGGGGGCCGAAGAGGACCTGGGCGGACGGGGTGTCCATTAAAATTTAATCTCCGAAAATATTTGTATGCAACGGGTGCAACTGCAGAGCCAATCTTGAAAAGTTAGCCGAGATAGCGAGCTCTCTCGAAGGGGAAAGAAAGGAATGTGGTCAGTGGGAAAAATTTACATTTTATTGGAAATTCTTTTCGATTCGGTTGCGTTTCACAAACACCTCCACCTCTTGTACATTTCCATCGGTGTGCTACTGCATTCTGTTATTCTATTCGATTCCGTATATCCTTGTTAGTCGTGAACAATGTCAAGTATTTCCAGAAGAGTCTTTAACTTTTGGCTGTGCTATCTTAAAGTGCTAAAAATCTATAATTTAGCTTACAATTTTATTTGTAACTTTAATTTTCATCTACGTCATTCTTAATTTCAACTTTTCCTTTTTTATTAAGATACCTAAAATTTTTTTTAAATTTCTAGTTGATTTCTACCACAAGAACATGAATGTGGGCCTCTCCATTTTCCCTTTTCATCCAGACCACTGAACTTCCTGCAAGACATAATCGCCGCTGTCATTACGACTGCATTTAGCGGTCCCATTACATCTGCGTGTCTTGCCAACGCTAAATTACTTCCCCATCTGACACCTTCAGCCGCTATCAGGCGGAAAATTTTAAAGAGTTTGAAGCGCAGCGAGCAGCGAGTTGTTGTACCAATTAAATTTATTTGTTAGACCAGCGAGCGATGTCACCGCCATGGCCAACGTCCTCGCAGTACACTCAAGTCAACTTTATTCATAATAACAACAAGAACCCCATGCGGCACGACAGCATCAAGAGCACACAGTAAAAAATCTACATTTAACAGAAGATAGTTGAAACATAGAAAAAGTATTTTTATATCAATGCAATGCAAATCGTATCAGTTATCCATGAAATCTGCGAGTAAGAACTTGTAAGACATTTCAAAATTAAGTTCTTATATTATTTGAAAAGGGCTATAAATATATTACCTTTACAATTTGAATTTCAATAGTTTCTGGCTAAAGAAAATTTTAATTTATATTTTAGAATGGCATTTAAGCAATTCTCTAATCTAAAAAGAATGTTTTTATCTTATCTGTACAATGAAATTATGATGTTAATAATTCCCCAAGAGTCGTAAAAAACTCAAAAATTAATTTGTGGATTCAAAAACACTAATAAATATGTGAAGATTAAAGTAAATCCGTTTAAATAAATGATTTTTTTCTGTGCCTTCTGTGCACCAACAGCATCTAAACAAAGGCACTCGAAAACGCCGGAGGGCCACGAACAAAGATAAAGCGGCAGCCCACCAAGCTCGGGGGTTTGTCAATGTGACAATGCAGCATCTCCGAACGAACCGCTGGCCTCGGATCCGGATTCCCCGCCCGCCTAACCCGCCCAGTCCAGATATATGTATCTGGAGAATCCGGATCCCGAGGGGACTGGCTGCAGCGGCGGGACGCCGAACAATGGAAAGTTGCCATGGCAGAAAAAATATGCGCGCCCATTACATTTTGTTGCCGTGCCTCATTTTTCTTGTTGCCCTTCTAGACAGGAGCTCTGTTGTGCCCGAATTGATGTTATATAAAAGGTGGCCAAACATTTGTTGGGACACGCGAAATCGGAAGGGGACGGACGTTGTGTGGCAACAATATGAATAGGTCGAGCCGGGTCCTGGTACGGCACGGCGTAATGTTATTAGGTGGCCGTCGCCTTTGCGTTTCCGGTGGCCCATCCTTGGCGCCATCAATCCTGAGGGGGAGAGACAAATCTTTAATATAATTAGCAATTCATTGAGAAAGTTTTTATAAGTAATTACTTAACAAGAAATGTCATATAACGAAATTTAAACATTAATCTTTATTCTAAGAGGAATATGATTATTAACGAATAAATCCTTTTATATAAATATTTATTTTTTTAAATAAATTATATATATATAGAAATATTTTACAGTACATTTATTTACCATCCTTGTTTTAGATTTTTTAAGCTTGTCTGTAGAGTTTTTCCTAGTGCAGTCTTAGCCTCATTTCGTTGCGGCACCTCCTGAACTATTGTTCCAGTGTCCGTTTTGTTTTCCAGCCGTAGTCCTAGCCGCAGCCGTAGCCGTGCCGTAGTCCTAGCCGCAGCCGTAGTCCGCGCCATGGATTTAGCCATTTACGAGTACGTGGCCCGCGACGGATGCTCTTTGACTTGCGGCCAAGCCCTTTGTTGGCTCGAACCAAAGAGTTGCACTTCAGGCCGGGGGAGTGCAAATGGATATCCATTGTTCGGAGCATTTCGCATTAGGACCCGGCGAAGGGTTCAGAAGTGGGTGCTGCCGACAGGAAATTGCCGGGCTTTAAGAAAACCTTTAAAACGCAAACCCTTTTGGGTGGCAGCAGGATGTCGGGCATATAAATTGCCAAGCTGTCAACCAGCGCTAAACGCAAACACATCCGCCCCAAAGTGCTGCGAATATGTACTGTGTGCAACACCGTTTGCATGCGAGAACAAAAAGAAAACAAACATTGCAGGTGACGAGCATTAAAACGATTCAACAGCTCCGTCTCAAAGCGAGAAAAATTATATTGCTTAACGCCTGCACCACCCTCTGCCGCCCCCGCGCGTCCTCGGCTCACTTCCAATCCCACGCCCAGTTCATCCACCGGATGGGGGCGTGGCAACGGCGGATGCAGCAGCGTTTAACCTCAGCCCCGATGAGAGAGGTTCACTGGGAAAAAGATCGTCCGTACACATAATATCTAAGCTGATTTAAAGGATCTTAAAATCGAGGTGTGGAGTTTTTTAAATTCATTAATTTTTTAATTCCATTAATATTATTTTCAGAAATGAAACATAATTTAATCATAATTATTTTGTTTTTTATATAGGTAAAAAATATATAACAATATTTTACCTAAAGCAAGTACATTTAAAACAGTTAATTTTAAATAACTAAACGATTTATAACTCTAATATATCCATGTTAAATAATATTTTTCAACACCAATTTCCATCATTAATTTTTTCGCACAGTGCATTTGGGATCAGGGGTGATTTGCGCTCGACTGCCTCTGCAACACATGAAGGCATGACCATGTTGCCTTTGAATTGTTGCCGTCGCTATTGCTTTTGCTGTTTGTTGTGGCGTTCCGCACTTAAAGCCTTTCAGAGCCAACAAAAACGGGGAAAAAGGTGAGAAATATATTGGGTAGAAAATAAAGGCACCACCACTTGTGAGCTCAAGGTGCATGCTGAGCCAAAAACTCCACGCCCAAGGAGTATCCATTGCATTGCCCAGCTGCATCCACCAGGAAGTAGCTTCTTTTCGGGCATTTCAATGTGCAAGATTGATTGCCCTGGTCCCAAATTGTTTCCACTTTGCTGGAGATGAGCCCAATATACGTAAATGGATAATGGATAAGTTCAGTGAGCGAAGAGTAAGGAGCTTTTTATCACCTAATTGGAGGAGCAGGAGGGGGGCACAGGGAAGCATCCTTCAGCATCCTTCGGCTTACATTTTAAGAACGCCCCGGAAGACATACCTTACTCAATGGTGAGCTCAGTACAAGTAGGATTTAGTCTTACGTCATGGCAAAGAATGAAGAAATCATGAGTCTATTTAAATATTTGATACAGTACCAATTTACTGTAACGCTAAATCATTGACTTATTAACAGTTTAAAACTGTATAATTTAACACTGCTGATCACTTGTTGTATAAATTCCTTAGTTTGTATTCGCGCAAGTGGATTATCAAAACAAATAAACAGCTAAATTAATCATGGCCACACATCACGGTAACATAAATAAACAAGAGCTCAACGTGCGCCAACAAGTACACGCAGTTACAAAAAGCCCATTTAATCCAGAGTGACACAACTAAAGCGGCGTCCACATATTTAGTGTCAAATTTGCTGACAGCTAGCAGTTATGACACCAGACACAGTCACACAGAAGCCAAAGTAATCGCTATGCGAGTGCGGAGGACGCCGGATGTGGCCTGTATCCTGTCAGCTGAAGCTGGCCCCGCCGGCAGATCCGCTGGAGAATCCCCAAGTCAGACTGTTAGACGGCACAAAGGCGTGCAAAATAAAAACTCATTAAAAATGAACGAGCTAACACCCACACGCAGGTTATCCCAGGACTGTAAGGACGACGCCGTCGTCCAAGTGCTGAGCAAAGAAACGAATTGCTCGTGGCAAATCGCTCAACAAAAGACGCTGCTAAAATAAACAAATCATTTAAAATTCTCAATTAAATGCAAACAGCGCCGGCTGCCTCCGCCCATATGTGTCGGCTGAAAAGGTGTCAAGTTGCAAACATTAAAAGGAACTCTTCTGTGTGACCCTCAGCTTCCACATACCCGTCCTCTCGATAGTCCTTCGCCCACAGATGTGCCAAATGTACAGAGAAAAAATCACTTTATTTTTAAATTTATATATGAGTTTCAGTATTGAATTTAAATGGACATTGATGGGAGAGTATTTTACTTAGCAATTCTAGATGAAATATATGCGAATTGGTATAAACATATATTTTAAAGCTATATTTAGGCAATTATTTAATCCTTGATATTACATTTTTCCCATACTAATTATTTATATAATTAATATTTCAATGAAACTGCAATATCATCCGGAATCAATATACTTTTCTCTTCGTGTGCGATCCAACGCCTGTCGATTGTGTGTAATGGGTGTCATGATGATGTTTATTTAGTCGCTAAGCTAAGTGCCCGACTGTCTAAGGAAACGAGAAAATCCAGATGGGCGGGAAAGGATTCTGCTGAGCTTCGTTTTTTATTATTTTTTTTCGGGCCCCGGCTGTTGAACTCCTGCTTCTCGACCTCAAAACATGTTTATGTCTTCCTCATTGTAGTCGGTGCGCTCGTGTGTGGGGGAAACTTGGCCCGAGCCATCCCAAATAAAATTTAATGATGGCAAAAGTCATTCATTTCGTATGCTCGCTCATAAATACTCGTTAAATGTATTTACCAAGGGCTCTACAGCAATGCAAACGCCGGATTGCTCTCGGTTTCTGTGAGTTTTCGTTCAGAATGGGATAGGATGTGTCTCTCCGTCTGTGTTTCTGTTTCGGGGGAAGTCCTGGCATAGGAGGACTCATGTTGATTTCTCGCCTCTGTCGGCGTGTGTTGTCGAGTTTTGGCATATTTATATAGCACTTTGTGTACTCGGTATTCAGTATTGTTGTAATTCTCGCATGGATTGTTTGCACAGCTCCAAATGCGAATCGCTGAAAAGCCCATAACCTCTACATCGAAACTGATTTGAACTTGACATGCAAATACTGAAATTAAAGCGAAATTTTCAGGGCTTAAAGTCTTACAGATGTGGGTATGGTAAACTAAGCGGAAGGCAGCTTATAAAGTTATAGCAGTTCCCTTTACACCTAAATGTTTATAACAAGATTTTACTTTTCAATGATAGCTTTAAGTATTAAACCTCGGCATCCCTTTAAGCGTTTAAAATTTTTTTATTTATATGACGACTTAAACACTCATCAAATTAGGAACTTTTCAAAACAAAACAAAGGGAAAACTATTATAAAGCAACTTATTTAAGCGTATTTATTTTAACTAGACTTTTTCCCTTTCCGACTTTCCCATCATATAATTGCTAAACTAACTTATTTGGCTTTTGAAAATGCACAATTTTACATTTTTGGCAGGCAAACAATGAAAAGGAAAATATTTTCATAATGCATGTATATTAAACTGCTGTTTTCCCTTTTCCATGCATTTCAGGTGGCTGAGCAACAACTGAATCGACTGAACATTTTCAAATAGAAACAAGCTGCAAGGGGGGCTTAGACAAAAGCCAAACATCGGGAAAGCCACACAGAAGGAGTTGCATATATACATATATATGTATATTCATATTGGAAAAATAAACAAGCTGCATACACGAAGCTGCTGGGAAAATAAACGCAACTAAATTTAATTTTCTGCAGGGCACACATTGAATTTTCATGCTACGAAATGAGTTTATTAGAGCTTCCTTGTCTAGACATGCCCAAAGGTGAGTTTCAAATCAGTGTTACCTGGTCCTTTGTTTTAAAGGAATATTTTTTTACCAAGTGTTCCAAATAATGTGTTAGCAAGCTGTTGCTTTTTAATGCATTTTATATATTCTTTAATGTTAGATTGCAAAGCTTAAATTATGTCTAGTTTTTAAAACATTAGATTAAAGTTTCTTTTCTCTCTTATTTATCCTAGACTTAGTTTGTCCTAACTGATATAAACAAATTTATTTTTAGTTTCTTAAATGCGACTTTGTTTAATTTTTACAATTATTAATTTGTTATAATAAAAAAATAAATATAGAATTTGCAATAAATATTTTAAAATATAGAATTCCTTAAATATATGTATACATTGTGGGTATTTTCTATTCGTCAGAGTAGGCCTATATCCGGTATGATATCGTTATTATTATTATTATTATTGTTGCTAGCTCCAGCTGCTGCAAGTTCTGGCAGCCGTTGGCAAACAACAGCACACACTGCCTGGCTGAATATATACACATATATTTATACTTATACCAAAAGAGATGTTGCAACAACCTGCAGCCTCTAATCCGCCACCTAAGTGGTCGAGCTCAGCAGTCAAGTGCTGCCTAAATGCGACTGCGAACTGAATCCGAAACTAAAACCGAACCAAGCGCGCTCGCTGGCGGATCCAAATTAACCGCATTTATGAGTTGCACTCGAGGTCCTCGAAACACACACACACAATCACAGACAGACTGCCGGCAGCTGTGGCGGCATTAAAGTTTTAAACAAACTACATAGCGACAATGTTGATAATTAACCTGCCGCATGGCGCCCTCTCTATTCTGCCCCTTTTTAGCGCTGCTTTTGGGAGCGTTGCTGCTGCTGCTGGCGGGCCTGCCGACCCCCCTCATGGCCACAAGCGGCTTACGGGTGCCCACATTCCTGCTGGAGCCCGCACCGCGCCTGCTCTTCGGCAACGATACCGGCGCCCAGGTGACCTGCACCGCCCACGGCAGTCCGCCGCCCCTCGTGTCCTGGGTGCTGCGCGACGGATCGCTGGCCACCCAGGTGCCGGGCCTCAGGTAAGTCCCAGCACTTCTGCAATCCTGCGGTGAGCCGCCATTCCCACGGCAATGAGCTTGTGTTATAATAAGCGGATGTTGTTGCTGCACTGCGCGTAAAAAATAATTAATACAATTTGTATGTTTGGGAGATTAGAAATCTTGGGAGGGGTTTCCCACTATGGTTTTGTGAAGCTTATACAATTAATTTTAATAATGGTTTCGTAAGGCAAGTTCTATTTTCTTAGCTTATAGTGTCCTTATTTTCCATTAAAATATTTCCAAGTGTACATAAAGTGTTGGGAGTTGTGACCATAAGTATGTGTCGTTTGGCTTCCTGTCGGCGGTTTCGGAAGTCACATTGCTGTGGCTTCAGTTTTTGCCAGCGGCATTAAAGTTATTCCCCGACACACAGCTCCGTCTCAATTGACGTCGCGCGAAAAGACATCGGTGGGGAAAGCTGTGAAAATCAATGTTAACAGATGAACGCCACCTTATTCGCATTTTCCCATTTCCCCGTTCTTCGAGCAACCAACCGCCTTCTTCCGTCTTTGTGGCCACAAATTTCAATGGAAATGCTTGGCTGGCAGCAGCAGAAGCAACAACACTGCGGGGGAGGCAGACAAAAGATGCGCTTTTTGTTTGTTGGCTGAAAAGGCCAAAGAAATTACACAAAAGTAATGCAACCAAGTTGCAGAGACAGCAGTTCTCATACACAGACAGCAGGGGACGCACAAATAGCACAAGAAGTTGGTAACTAAAAATTAATAATGGACATGAAAACAAATTGTAAGAAAAAAAAGAGATTTATAATGTTATGTTTATATTTTTTATAAATTAATATTTTAACAATTTCACACTCCCCAGTTATATTTTTTTATCCTCTACTGTTGTCACTCCCCAGTAGCGCTTTCTATCTATTTCGTCTGTTAGTGAGTTGTGTGTGAGAGCATTTAACATATTAAAAAACGCATCCTTTGCCGGATGACAAGTTGAATGCAGGATGCTTACACACGTCAGGCATTAATCAAGCCCAGTGTACTTTAGATGCTCGGGCAAATAGGACTTTAATTTGCGGTTATTTTCCCGGCATCCATTAGTCTTAGTTACTCAACACAATTAACGCGCTTTCCATGCGTACTTTTTATTGACTAACGCTTTGTTTGGTTTAGAGCTTTTTTAACAAACTGCTGCTGATCCATTCTTCCCCCCCGTCTCTTAAACGGATTATTATATAACGCGAAAAAATAATAAACAAATATGTGCTGGAAGAGCAGTGACAGTAAGAACAAACAAATAAAGCAGATAAATCGTAAAAATAGCGCACTTCCTGTGGCGGCACGACCCGAAAATAAATACGGGCATAAAAATGTATAGACTCACGGCACAACTCCCCATATATATGGCAACAAATTTACTAAAAGAATTTTTATGTTTCGCAAAATGAAATGTCATTTCAAATACGTGATCCCGCACACATACACGTCCATAAGCCCGAGGATTCCATGTGCATGTACGTCGACGACTGTCAGTCGGGCAGACCCGAAAAAAATGTACAGAAAATCCGGTTGCGACGGCACTGCTACTGCATAGAAATGAAACAAAATTTATTTTAAGCTACTAAAGAGCATAGTTGAGTTCAAGTGACGACTATATAGCACGTGTACTTATCTGCTGCAAAAACTGGCGGACAAATGGACAGAATCCGGACAGTGGACAGCGGACAGGGAGCACGGAATCCGGAGTCAGCCAGCTCTCTTTTTTGCCCTGTGCCCCCAGGCAAACGCAATAGACGTAAACAAATTGCTGGCACTTAAACATTTTTGAAAACAGCGCTTGATGAAGTTTTCCCTTTTTCGGTATATGCTGCCCTACGCTTGTTGTCCCAGGCATCAGCATTCAGTGCGCCACATCAGGAGAAGTCAAGCCAAAGTCCCATCTAGTAGATGCACTGCAACAAAAGATGGACAGATTCAGATAGGTGTTTGTATGCATTTCTTATTTATCAACAAATTAACCAACATTTCATGTAAGTTATTCAAAAGTCTTAGGGTTGCCAAGGGAAAAGTCTTTATTACTCTGCATCCTCGTATGTTTTGCCTTATTTGCTGTCCCAGCATTGACTCCATATTTTTTCTGAGTGGTCCCATCGCTGTCGTCATAGCTTGTTAGCTCAAACTGCAGCTGCAGTTGAGATGATTAGCGGACACGAGAGTAGGGGTTGCATTGTGGCTGTGGAATGGAGCTGCTCCGGCGGCCTGCATGACTTATGTGATGGAAGGTTGATGGGTTTCGGGCTGCTGCAGAGCCACAGAGCTAATCAAA
Source organism: Drosophila seguyi (assembly GCA_008042675.1). NCBI lineage: Eukaryota > Metazoa > Arthropoda > Insecta > Diptera > Drosophilidae > Drosophila > Drosophila seguyi. The sequence continues at coordinate 31,396 of VNJU01008154.1, forward strand.
TGCAGTACTTCCCTGCGGGAGGCTTTAAGTTTCGGTTTGATTTGGCAAGTCATGTCTGGAATTGAAGAACAAGCCACAGAACAAAGGCAGCTAGATGACAACAGAAATTCTAAACAATTCAACTTTAGCATGATATTAAGCATTAATTCAGAGATTTAGTCATTGATTTTATATACATTATAAAAATATCTTTTGTGGACCCTTTCTTTCGTATTTCATATTAAGAAAGGACTTTTCCGACATTGCAAGTGAAACTGCAGAGGAGCTTAGGCCGTTGCGCATCATTTGGGTTCAACATGCATCCAACCGGCATTAAGCTTATTGCATTTTTATGTAAATTCACACTTTGCGCCCCATGTACTTGCTGCTATAAAAATACTCGCCAGCAAATGGCAGCCACTTTGCTGTCGCTTTTGTGGAGCAAATTTTTGTGTGCGCCACGTTCAGCCATCCCCAAATGCAAATAAATAAATAAATATGTAGCGAGGGGAGACCTAAGAAAAGAATGTGCCCACTAAAATATTGCATTTTGCCGTTCGCTTTTGTGCTTTACAGGAAAATATCTGGCAACGGCACCCTGCACTTCCCGCCGTTTTTGGCGCAATATTATCGCACGGATGTGCACGAGGCCACCTACAGATGCCGGGCGAGCAACGAGGCGGGCACCATCCTCAGCAGGAACGTTCAGGTGCAGGCAGGTGAGTGTAATGTACTATGGACGAGTACGACTACGAGTATGGGTATGAGTACGAGGGCGAGTGCTCCTGTTGCGAGTGTGAGTAGCCAAAGTGGCTGAGCGTGGAAAGCGCTCCCATTAACATCGAGGCGAAGAAAGGAAGTGTTGCCAACTTGCATTGGCAAGAAATAGAGCCAAGAGAAGCACTTAAATTTTTAAGGAGCTAAACAAAATTTTAAGTGTGAGATAAAAAATTAATATTTAATTAATGAATTAATTAATTAATTAATATAAAATTAAGTCATGGAAATCTTATTTTACAGATTATATAACAATTTTATAACAATCCCTAAAATAAGATTTTCTAGGTGTTTATTTTCTTCTTTATAGCCTTAGATTTGATGAAAATATTCAAAAATAATCAGGGTCAGTCTTTTAAAATATAAACAACATTTGCCATAGACTAATCCCTTAACACTTGATTTACACTTTTATTTGTCTAAAAATATCTTCTTTCTCGTCTCTTAAAAATGGATTTTACAATTTATATACTCCCTGATTTATTACGAAACTCTCCCAGTTGGCACCACTGTTAGCAAGAAGAGATAGGGCCGCATTATGTTGACAACATTTTGAAGCTGCTCACGTTCGCTGTGCCGGCATTCTTTACGATTCCGCTTGCTGGCAGCCCCTGGGATGTCACCTGTGCGCCACTTTTTCTTACTTTTCGTCCTTCTATTCCACTTCATATAACATTAATATCCTGTGAGCTTCCTGCCAGCTCTTGGGCTTGGACTCTGTGATCGATGCAACAACGAACTTGGCGCGGCTGCAACTTGCTCGGGGCACTGAAATTAAGTTAATTATTTTATGCACTCTCCCTGTTTGCTCAGGCCCCTTAATGCTTGACCTCGAAAACGGGGCACGTCGGCTGTATTTGCAGAGCCCGGGCCTTAAGTAAACACACACAGTCACAGTGCCCCCAACAGCCTCGCCTCCTTTCAGGACGAGCAAAAACCAACGTTGCATGATAGTCGCTTAAAATCTCATTCAATATTTACACTTTGCATTTTCCATGTGCATCAGTCCTGTCACTCCTTATTTCCCTCCCCGGCTTCCATTCTCTTGTACTGTGGTTCTTCTCTTTTGAGTATTTTGGCTGCTCTTCAACTTCCGTTTTGCATGTAATTTCAAGCAATTTCATTCATTTAAACGCCAGCCATTCCGCATTGTGTCCCGTTTATTGGGCCGTTCGGTGTTGTTCCCTGTCGACAGTGTCGCCATCGGATGCCAGCTCCAGCGGGCTGCGATTCTTTTGCCCAAAAGCGTTTTATGCGCTCATCTGTATGCGCAGTTTGCGCCAACGGGCAGACAGCCCCGTTTGTTGACTTTTCCTATATTCCTCCCCGAATCCGAGGACCCCCTGTAGGCACAGCAGCGGTCAATAGAATAGGGAACCTTTTTGCTGTGAATGTTTCTTTAATGAGCACTATATATGGTAATTTTCATTAAACACTACAGCTAAGCTTTGATTTATTTGCACTGTAAGTCATAAGGAATTGTGTTAGGGAGCCTAGTAGATAGATTCAGCCTTGAATATTTTTCCAGTTCCTAGTATTTATATATTTAAATAATCTAACCTGTACTATTATATCCCCCTCCTTCGTATACCACTGACAGTTTTTCTCTGAATTCTGTTACTACTCTTGTTCCGTTTTCTTCTTTCTCGTTTTTCTCGATGTTCTTGTTGGCCATTCGCTCTTTTAGTGGTGCGTCGTCAATTCCATGTGCACGTGGAAAACACCGAAGTCTATTTGGGAAATTCGGCGTTGATTAAGTGCGCCATCCCGGAGTATGTGCGGCCCTATGTGCGCGTGGCCAGTTGGCATCGCGGCGAGGAGATACTGCTGCCGGATCTGTCGGATGTCGGTGAGTGTTGCCACATTTTAACAGATCCACATACGAGGACGCGAACAAATGGAGGGCGGTGGAGAATTTATCGGCTGCTGAAATTTATGTGCACACGATTCATTTTTGTTGCTTGAACACCAATGAAGTTGCAGTTTTTCTGCAGCTTCGCTCCAAGAGGCGGACGTGTGGGTGCAGCAACGGGGCGGATGACATTTATTGGAAAACGTTGCGTATACGCAGCGGGAGCCGGGCTCTCTGGCGCGCTTTGACTTTCCTCTTGCTCTGCAATTGTCATCTGTGTGACCTGAGTTTATGATTTTCCCAACAGCGGGTCGCTATGTGGTCCTGGCCGCCTCCGGGGATCTGTATGTGCGTTCCGTGCGCACCGAGGATGGACTGATGAAGTTTAGCTGCCTGGTGACCAATACGCTCAACGGGGAGCGGCAGCGCAGCGACGCGGTGATGCTGCAGGTTAAAGGTAAGCTCGAGAAAGGCCAAGAGGAATTTTACGGATTTAGGGTTTATTGAACTTGCATTTATCACTCAGTTTATATTATTTTTCTTTTAAGATATTTTACATTCAGCCTTAAGAACGTGCCAAATTGATTACAAATGTTTTTTCCATTTTCCCACTTTTCATACTATACATTTTCTCTTACAGAACTGAGCAAGAATCTGGCCCCTCGGACCACCCAAAAACCAGTGATGGAGATTCACGTGGAACGCGGCAACGATGTTCATCTGCCCTGCAACATCCAGGGCAATCCCTTCCCCATATTTACGTGAGTTAACCGAGTTCCGGGGGCGAGCAGGCGTAGCCAGCCCGTATCTGTATCTAAGTATCTACGCAGCTGGCAATAAAATAACATCACGAGCTTCCGGGTCGGAGATTATAGACAGCCCTTAAGTGCATTCGAATGTTTGCCTGGGGAGACTGGCTTTATTGCATATTAGGGACTGCTGTTTTAGTGCTAATTAGGTGACTCCACGGAGGAGCGGCCGTGGCCATGTGCTAATAGCAATGGGGTATCTGGCGGCGGAAAAACAAACTAATACATAGGGGCCAAAAAGCCAATCTGCACACCCAACTCAACTTAATCATCTTGTTTATCCACTGAAAACGGATCGGCTTACAAAAGCCAAACAATAAAAAGCCATTTCGGTCCGAGAAAGTTGGGCCAATAACACATATCAAGTAACCCCATGACGCGAGGCCTTCACAGATAATTGGGAAAATAAAACAGTAAGCATGGTGGCGCTCTATAGGGTAGCACAATTTAACAGTCTGTTTCACTTAGCAGAGCTTATTAAAATTTCATGCAGTTCTAAACACTTGAAGCGCCACCCACTCACAAAAACTCCTATACATATACATACTATATATGCATATATACTGGGACATATTCGCGACAAGGACGCAGACAGCTGGAAAAACAAAAACACAAGACAAACATGCAGAGAGCAAAAGTTCTCGGTGGGAAAACATAAACGTTGGGGCCAGACGGGCAAGTGCCTGAAATATTTCACTTAGGGAGGGAATTTTCCCCAAACTGATTACAATAAATGCTTAGGAAAGGCGATAATTTTGTTTTCAGCACAAGTTTAAGCGTGGCTGGAATAACAAAATAAGCTAACTGGCATTTATTGATTTCGTGTGTGATTCTGCAATTGATTGAGTTTCTAGTTTTTGTTTGCTGAAGAGTTATCCCAAGTTTGAGTCAGTAAGGGAAAAGTTTTGCGTATAACACTGCGTATGAGTAATATTTTTGTGACATTCACACTGGTTATTGGTATTAAAGCCTAATGGTAGTTTCTAATTTTGGTTTTTGGGAATAATAATAATGCTTGACGTATATAGAGCAGTCTTTGACGTGATTAGAGTTATTTAAATTAACCTAATTTTTCTACCACATATCCCCGAGATATACTGCCAGGAAAGGTTAGTCATAGACTGTAGTTTGCGCGAGATTTAGTAACTGATGCAGCCTCCGGTTTCTGCAAACAAAAATGTAAATCAATAAAGAGTTTTTGCCTTAAACCGAAAACTCTACCAACTGGCAACGAACCTTGCCTTATGTATGCGTGTATCTGTGTGTGCTCTCTGATTTATAGCTGGTATCGCGTTTCCGACTCGGCGGCCCTCTATCCCATACCCTCGTCACAGCGAGTGATACTTTCGCGCACACTGCTGCTCATCAAAAATGCTGACGAACGCGATGCGGGCAAGTGGGTAAGTAAGCGTCAAACAGCCAACCGCCGGCAATCCGTATATCTGGATATATGCACTGCCCTGGAGCACTGTACAGTCGAGCTTGGATGGGATGGATTTCTTTTAACGCTATCGAATATGTGGTCTGTAAAGATTTGAAACAATATTTAAGTGCCTGATTAGAGAGAGTTTAATTGCTGCTGGTAAAGTCCTTAAGCTACTTCCTTTCTTCCAATGATAATACTTGGAAACTTAAGCATTTGAAATGCCTTTCCTCTTTCTAAGAACCTCACATCCAAGTTTGACTGTATTGCTCGGAGCCTTGGGAAATTCAAGCATGGAAAAAAGACTAACAACTGGCTCTAACTGCCCGCACTCTCGTTGCAGATTTGCCAGGCATCGAATCAGTTCGGGGAGCAGCGCATCGAAATACGCCTCAGTGTCAATTCGTATGTGTCCGTGCATATATTGCCGCAAGTTCAAATTGTCAATTCGGGCGGAACGGCAAATTTCAATTGTACGACAACGGGTTCAGCGATCGATGCCATCGACTGGCTGCACAATGGCAAGCCGCTGCAGGCGAATAATGCACTCACCACCGGCAGGGATAAGTAAGTACAGCCAGAAGCCGAAAAACCTAGCTAGAATTGGACTGCACAGGCAGAAAATCAGCAATTATTTGAAGGAGGTCTTTTTTATTTTATTTTATTTTAAAGGGTTTTTAGAATTTAATATAGAATAAATTGCAGGAGGAACTTAAGGGTGGAGGCTTGATTAATTAAATAAAAGAATTAGACCTAAGGTATGCAAGAATTAAATTTTTATAAACAACATGGCTGAAAAATATTTTAAAATCATTTTAAAAATGACTAAAGCCAAAGTCAATTAACATCCCCATCCATCATCATATATGACTTATTTTTTCCCTGTGGACATGGGATTGGGAATGGCAAATGGGAGTGGGAACTCGGACGGGGGATTGGGTTGAAATAGGAACAACAGGCTGGCAGGCTGGCAGGCCGACAGACAGACATGCAACATTGTATAGCCGATTTCGATTTTTATCAGTTTCGCCAGTTGCGAAAAGCCTTCCGACCTACCGAAAATATTAAAAAAGAAGAGAAGCAAACTAGAGTTCGGGGGAAAAGAGACCATAGATTTCGCTACGCTGTTGTTAGGGTATTTCGTCTGGCGAAAATGTTTTATTGCCATTGTTATTATTATTACTATTGATGAACGTGGCTGGCAACGAGCGAGTGAGCGAACGATTTCTGTATTTATGCAGGCATTCCCTGTATTTTTTGCCCCCTTTAGCGAACGTTCAGCTTTCAGTTGAGTTCGTTTCAGTTGATTGTTTAAAAGCTTTGCCCGGATCGGTCCCGTTAAAAAAAGAGTCCCAGATTGAGTGTAAGGTCAGTGCCCAAAAGACCCCGATTGTTGGCATTGATAATGCATTTGAATAAATATTTGCGGATAGTTTCGAGCTGATTGCTTTTACAATGGCCGAGTGCAATTAGTTTATGGCATCCTTTGAATCGTTAGGTGTGCGGTATTGTTTTTAATTAAGATACCTCCTGCAAGGACTCATTGCAATATATATGAAAGTCCCAGAGTCGCACAGCTGGACTAGGCCTCGGGGAATCCGCTTGCTTTGTGCATATTTTCGCCTGAATGGCATAGGACGCATCTTGATAATTTAATGCAAATTACTCGAAATCAGCATAATACGGAGGCAAAGCAAAACCGAAGGCAAACTAAATTCACACGCAAAATTTGTACAGCAGCAGCTGGCAAACAATCCGGCCAGCAAAAACAAACATCCTCTATGTATGTTTTGGCCATATATACGAACGCACGCACATATATATACCGATGGCCGTATCTACATATGTAAATATACGAGAATATGGGCTGGGCTTTGTGCGATGGCCAGCTGTTGGCCAAGGAAATGTGGCCCGGAGGATAAGCATGCGAAATGCGAGTGGGGAATGCGGAATGGGAAATGGGAAATGGGAGACCGAGCAAATCAGCATTACAAATCAAGCAGAAATTTTTATGCTTATGCTAATAAAATAAATAACAAATTTCGCTTGAGCGAACAAAAGGCTACGAAGAGCATACAAACAGAGAAATATAATCGACACTTGAAGGAAATGTATATGAAGCAATCATGCTGGAAAAGGAGACTCAGTTTTGGATATGTTAAAAAGGGTGGCTAATATATATATTTTATAAGCTAATCAGTTTGATCATACTTTAAAATAAATTTTTTATTTAATGTTTTCTTTTTGTATAAAAGAAACAACACTTTTTAGGTAATAATACGAATAAGTAAGAAAACATTTCGCCTACATTCTGATAGATTAAGAAGGAAAAAGTACCTTACATTTTATAAATCATACATTAGGCATTGAATTTTGGCTACGACATAAAGCTTAATAATTTAAAATACTAAAATTAAGAACGAATATACCGCTAGAAGTATTTTTTCCAGTACATATATGTACTATATCTGCCTTGGTGTGAGTTTATGGCAAATTGTGGGACCCGCTTTTATTTTTCCGCAACGTTGTCAGTTTTCAGCAGTTGAAGTTTACTTTGCCAAGCTCGGCGTTTTTAACACTTTTTTCCATCCTGTATTCTTTGTCCTGTGCTTGCCGTGCGTCCCTCCACTTGGCTACTCTACCCCACCACGGCATCCTGTTAACCCCTGCCCCGGGTCGTCCTGGCAGCATACGCTTCCTGTCGAAGAGCTCGCTCCTGGTGCAGAACGTCGGACGACGCGACCGCGGTGTCTATCAGTGTCTCGTGGAGAACCAGCGGGCCAGTGCCCAGGCGATGGCTGAACTGAAGCTGGGCGGTGAGTTGACATGTCGATGTGCATAGTTTATGAGGCGGAGTTTTGGCATCTATCAGGGGCTCGTTAACCACTCTCCCCACCAACCCGTTTCCACCATTTTCTCGTTATTTCGCAGACACTGTGCCGGAATTGATTTACACCTTCATTGAGCAGAACGTGCGTCCCGGGCCATTAATATCGCTTAAGTGCTCCGCCAGCGGCTCGCCGCCACCGCAAGTGAGTAGAAGCCATTCTCAAATGTTTTATTGGCCATATTATGCATTATTATAACGCACAAACAAGCACTGAGCAAAAGTGTGGAGAGCTTGTGCGAAGTATATTCACAATGAAAATATATAAATTTCAAAATACGATTAAATTATAATCAAGTAAAACCTTTATTTAATGAGTAGAATTAAATATACATAAATTTTACAAAATTTGTATAAATTGGTGCGGTATAAATATTTTGTGAATATGGTTGGAAATGATTGAGAACTTAATTAGATTTTTCAACTCGTTCATTCTGTTGCTATTTAAATGTTTTAAATATATTTATATTAAATATTTCAAGCCTAATAATATTAATTTTATAATTACAATTGGTTATTTAAGTGCATTTACAAAAACATACAAATCCCCACTCCGTTTAAGCCCTTAAATTATGACCTTCTCGGTGCTCCTTATTGATTTTTGCTATGCCCATTCCCGTCCGATTGCAGTTCGCCTGGCTGCTGGACTCACAGCCCATTATGGACGTCTCGCTGCACCATCGGTTTGCGATCGGGCAATTTGTCGACATGTCTGGCGACGTGATAAGCCATTTGAATATCTCGCACGTGCGACCCGACGACGGAGGTCTCTACAGGTGCGTGGCCACCAACTCGATGGGCAGCGCGCGTCACTCGGCCCGGCTGAATGTTTACGGTAAGTTGATAAATTGGCTTGGAAAATCAATTACCCACACCATGGGCCCTTAATTGTGTCACATAAATGGGTTTCTGCGTCCGTTTTGTTATTGAGGGGTCCGTGGAAAGCCGGCTTTTGTGCTCTGGCCAAACAATGCAAATCACAAAAGAAGCCGATTTTAGGCCATGAATTTCGTCAGAGCGGAGAAGAGGCTACATCGAATCGGCAACCGGCAATCGGCAATCGAAGCGTCGGCGGCTGATTGGAAATAATGCCAAGGCAACGAAACAAAAACATCGTGGCGAAAGGAGTGTAGCGATGTGTGGGCAATAAGTCCGCTATTCAGCGGAAAATGCTTGAGTGCGCCCCAAAGGAAATCTCCTGAGGCAACGACTACTTCCACAAAAGCAACAACAAGAAAGCCGATGACGACGATGCTTCCATTCCAATCATGCCACACGATATGCAGCCGAAATCAACACCGTGCCAAATAGTTGTAGAGAAATTCTCTTATAATTTGTTAGCAAATGTTATCTTCTTAGGAATGCAGGGAAAAAAACGCAGGTCTTTAGGGATGCCAATAAAAGTCTATGGCAGTTTTAGTGGTATTACTGAAACCATTTAAAATTTCTAAATATTTAAAAATCTTCACATTTACATTTTTCTCAAGTGAACTCACTGAATACTTGGCTACCAAGAATGAAATTCTGTCAGGAAAATCACTGTCACCTTCGGTTTATAAGCGCTACAGATATAAAAATGTCACTCAACCGACCTCGGGAAGGTCCTCAACTTTTTGTGCTCTGTCTGGGAGTTTGTCTCTCTTGACTGCTGAGCTTTTGAGTATTGTAAGCAGTTGCGAAAGCGTAATCTTAATGTGTTAATAATGCATAAGCGAATGGATATGTGACAGATATAAATCATACGCCCCGTACGGCGAATGATTGATGACGGCGCCGAGGCAGCTCGGGTTTCTGTGTGTGCGTATACTTGATATTTAAGTGGGCGTGCGTATTGATGATAAATGATGGTATTTTGAATCCTGCAGGGCTGCAGGATCCGGAGAATTGAAAATCAAATTAGCCAAGGCTACCAGCTGAGGCTGTACGCGTGTGTATATATGGAAAATGTGATTGAGTAAATGAAAATCCAGAAGAGCGAGTGGGGCAAATGTCTATTATGAGTCAAACTGAGCGGTCATTCAATAGTCCGTCCTCTCGGCTGTGGTGGTTTGCCTCCACCCCTTTAAGGATTTTTGCTGGCATCATAATCGCAAAATGATTTCGATTATGAACAGCTCTGGCCACAAGCCAATACCCCTTCCACCACTCCCCCAATCACATTTACCGATATCTGTTGGAAGTACACAGCAAGAAAGCTTAACATTCATTTCGATAGTAAATAACTGAATTTAAGTGAAGTAACAATGTTTCGTAAATAGAAAATAAACAAATCATTTACCAAGTACATACTATACACCAATAAGAGCATTATATTAGATCGGAGTTAAATATATAACTACAAGATTCTCAATTTATGTATACTTTCTTTTTTGCGTGCATGTGAGATGGGTCGTCTACAGAGAGCTGTTGAAGCCGCAGGCATCGGCTCGCCTGTTTAATTATGAATATTGCAATTTATGCAACGCATTTACCCATGCAACGAGTTGCATTAGCAGCACTAAAAATGCACACACAGGCACACACATAGTCTTGCGGCTGCATCTGCATTTCATGCATTAACGTCGCATGTGCGCCAAATGAATATAATTGGAATTATTCAGCATTCGTGCCGTATTCCGGCCTAATTGCATTTTGTAACTAATTTAATAAATTTCACAATGGTCCCAAATACGCACATACATGCGTAGATAAAGTCTGACTTTGCAGAGAAAGAGGAAATTTTTGTAGAAAAATTTATTTGTTTTAATTGAACTTGATTATTTTATTTGTAAACAATTCTTAGATAGAAACAAACGCTGGCTTACAAGGATTACTTTGAGATAAAAGCCTAATAAGAACATCAAGATTTTGGGCACTTATTAATACAAATACATTCCAAACAAAGTACCTAAATTCATGTACATTCATATGAACTAAGTAATTGACAATTTATTCTATGTAATCCTGGCAGGACCTCCTTATGTCAGAGCCATCGGACCGATTAAAGCCGTCGCCGGCGAGGATATAATTGTGCACTGCCCCTTCGCCGGTTATCCCATCGAGCAAATTAGATGGGAGAAGGCTCACCAGGAATTGACAACAAGTAAGACAAAATTCAGAGGGGCGAGTCCTGCGGGTTTAACACATTACTGTCCTCCCCAAAAAAACAAAAAAACAGACAGCCACTACGAGCTGGCTTCAATTGCCGACGGAGGGCATCTGGTCATCAAGAGCGTGGAGCCGGCCCGGGATCAGGGCATCTATACGTGCATTGTGAGGAGCCGTGCCGGCGAGGAGGCACGCCGGGACATGCAGCTGAATGTGAACAGTAAGTAAACTGAACTGGGGGCGGGTTGACGGGAGACTGGACTGTCAGCTCCTTGTCCCTTAGTCCCCGTCCCTTCTTGGACGACATTAACGTCTGCCCGCCTGGCGGCTAATCGCTCATCAAGGTCCGCCCGTCATCGAGCCCTTCAAGTTTCCCAAGAATCTGCAGGAGGGCGGACGGGCCCAAATCACCTGTGCGGTCTCCTCCGGCGACATGCCCATCTACTTCAGCTGGAAGAAGGACGACAGCATCATTCCCAGCAGTTTGCAGGTAAGACTGTCACTCTGAAGTGCATCGAATAAGTTTTGCCGTATCCTTTTGTTCCGTCTATCTTTGCGATACCCGGTGATTGTGGTGGACAAGGGTGTATCGGACCTTAGATATTCAGTAATTGGTATATGTTTTAGTTAGTATTGTACACAGTTGATTTAATGAAATTCCTTTGAAATTCCCCGAAATTATATTATTTTAAGGTCCTTAAATTTTTATCGGGTATCTCCAAGTCGAAGTACCACTATAACCAGCCATCTTACCTGTGTTTCTTTCCATTTACAAGATTACCGAGAAGAAGGAGGAGTTCTACTCCCTGCTGGTCTTCAAGGATATCACGGCCCGGCACAGTGGCAAGTACACCTGCTATGCCAGCAATGCAGCCGCCAAGGTGAACTTCACGGCGGAGCTCCAGGTGCGAGGTGAGTACGGGAAGCGGAAGCAGAGGGCACTCCGGATTCCAGACGGTTTGGAATGTGAGGCGATGGCACGAAGGACGACAGAGAATGGGATGCTGTCTATTGAAGCGTTGCGCTGCTGTTTCAAAATAAATCACACAGGATTTGTGCGCCAGTTGCTCCCAAGTTTGCCCTTTTTTGGGGGCTGCAAAACAAAGATACACATGCACACACTCCGCTCGGATCGAAAGTTGTTAATTTTGTTGCCCTTTTCGCTGTTCTCGATTCCATGCCATTCCGTTCGTTACGCATTCGCCCTGTGGCCCGGTCACGTTTCAGTGGCGCCTCGCTGGAGCCACGAGCCCATGGACACGGCCATCATGCTAGGCAATACAATATCGATAAATTGCGAGGCGGAAGGATATCCGATTCCAGCTATTACCTGGTTCAAAGGGCAGGGTAAGTTTGCCAATCCCGATCCCAAGCGGCCAGGGATTTCGATACACAGTCAGAGTTCATCAAAAGTACCGGTGGGTTCAAGTGGGGCTCCATCCAACGCCCACTCTGGGCTTATCAATTAACATTTCGGGGCTTTGACGTGTACTTGGGATGGCCTCGTATTTAATATCTTTTATTCGGGGTACAGGCAAAGGCTCCAAGGACTTCAAGCCTCTGAGCATGCGAAATCACTCGCTGCTCCTGAATCTGGCCACGGACAATGACGAGGGTTATTACATGTGCCAGGCCACCAATGAAATCGGACCGGGCCTCAAGAAGACCATTCGCATCAATGTAAATGGTAAGGACTATAAGAAGCTGGCTGCTAAGTAAGTTAACAAGCAACCACCTTGTTTAGAACCCGCTCGGTTTGAGCAACCCGCCAGGAACATCAGCTCCCGGCGGAACGATCCCGTGACTCTGGATTGCCACGCGAAGGGCGATGAGCCTATAACGATTGGCTGGACGCACAACATGGGACGGATCGACCTGAACAACTTCCGGTTCAGCATAGCGGAAATGAAGACGGACAGGGGAGTGGACTCTCAGCTAACCATTGGTCACTCCGATCGCCACGATTCTGGGGTGTATCGGTGTGTGGCCGAGAACCCCTACGGACGGGCCGAACAGATCATCTTCCTGGCTGTCCAGGAGCGACCGGATACACCCTCAAACCTGGAGGTATTCGAGGTGGGCTCCCGCACAGTGAAGCTCAGTTGGCGGCGACCCTTCGACGGCAACTCGCCGGTGCTCAGCTATCTCGTGCAGTACCAGGCTCTGAAGTACTTGCAGTCCCACGGGGCCCTGGGCGCGGCTGGTGGTGATTGGAACGGACAGAACGTCATCAATGTCAGTCTGCCGTCGACGAGCATTAGTCGCAGGTACGTGTTGGTGTTCTGGGAATGCACGGGAAATATAATCGAGATTGTTTACATCTCTGAAAGTATAAAAAAGATTTTCTACTAAATTAATTAACTCAAATTAATACGAATTGAATAAAGCGATGAAGTGAACAAATATTATGTGCAACTTATACATCTATTTTTCCCTGCGTGCTGCGTGCTTGTTTTGTTCGGACAGCTATGACACCGACCTGCGGGAGAGCGCCATTGTGGCTGGCCTGACCCCGGCCACCACCTTCCTGATTCGGATGCAGGCCATCAACGAGATCGAGCGCAGCGCCTACACCGAGGCCATAGTGCTCAAGACCCAGGAGGAGGCGCCCACGGAGGCCCCGTCGAATGTGCAGGTGCAGACGGGCGGCGAGAGCGAACTAATTGTCACCTGGCAGGTAAAGACACTAAAAATAAAGTTGTTATTTTATTAGAATTTACTTCTATCTTATGAGATCTGCTAAGGGGTAAATGCGTTAGCATATGACACTAAGTGGCAGTTAAAGTTATTTAAAAATTAATATCCTTACGAATACAACTATTACCGTTTCTCGCCGTGCATCCTTAACTGCAGATTCCGCCGCGGGAGTCCTGGAACGGCGAGCTCATTGGGTACACGGTGAACTGCAGCGAGGAGAAGCAGAACATCAACTACATCAGCGTGGTGAACAGCTCCCAGAAGTCCACCATTGTCAGCGGCTGGGCAACCACGAAGGCCACGCTGCGGGGTCTGAGGAAGTACACCCGCTACGCGGTCACCATCCGGGCGATGAACGGCTTCGGTTCCGGCCCCTGGAGCGCGGCCATCTTTGGCTCGACGGCCGAGGGAGGTGGGTATAACGCAGCTAATGAGCCTAACTCGCAGGGAGCGTATACGCAATCTGCAAACTCTGATTTGGCGTCACTCAATCTCCTTGCAGTTCCCGAGGCGGCCCCGCAGAATGTAAACTGCACCGCCCTGTCATCGCAGAGCCTGAAGATTTCGTGGCAAGAGCCGCCGCTCCAGTTCCACGGCGGCATCATACAGGGCTATAAAATTTTATATCGCCCGATTGTGCATCAAAGTGAGTATAGTCTGCATGGCGAACAGCTGGGGGTACAAAATTAGGGTTCATTACTATTTCTAATAAAAATATAGTGTAAGTAATTCATTATAAATGGTATCGTGATGGAATTTTTGATGAAATAGGATTAAAAAGCTAATTTAATTTTGTATTAAAAGTTTTAAAAATATTCTAGAAAATACTTGCATTCAACCTCGACTATAAGCGCCTCATACTCTGTCTGCAGCAGTTTGCAGTTGGCACTTTATGACGCTGATTTTGTTGATATTGCCAGTGCCAGAGAGCGCTGTGCAAACAGCTATAGATATGATACGATATCCTGGCAGCAGGAAGTGCCAGGATGAAGTTGCAGGCCAAGGGGAGTGAGTGAGTGAGTGAGTTGCTTGCCTTTATTGGTTTTGGCGTAGGGTTCGGGTTCAATGGGTTGGCGTTGGTTACACTGCAGACTGCCAGTTGTTGACTCTGGCATTCGGTTATCAAATCTCATCACATGAATAGCACCAGCTGAGTCTAGTTCTGGAAGTGAGTCTGCCTAAATTAACAAACTTAGATATGCATAAATTAATAAATAGTGGTTGGGTTTATCTTAACAGTTTTCAGACACATTTCTTTGATTTTAAATTTCCCATCTTCCCCAGTTGACTTCCCCGCCAAGCTGGAGATCAAGCGCACCTCCAACCTGGAGACGTACCTGCACACGCTGCACAAGGCCAGCAACTACTCGATTCGTGTCCTGGCCTACACGGCCACGGGCGATGGCCTGGCCAGTCCGCCGCTGTTCTGCCAGACGGACGATGATGTGCCCGATGCACCGGCGGCCATTAAGGCAGCGGCCCTCACCGCCGATTCGATTTTGATTTCCTGGCTGACGCCGAAGAACCGCAACGGGATGATCTCGCACTACACGGTCTATGCGCGGGAGGCGGGACGGAAGGGCCAGACCAAGAGTGAGTAGCCCAGAGAGGGGGCTAGAAGGGGTCCTGAAATGTATATGCTTTTTTCGGGAATTTAGCTCACATGGTGCGTGTGGACGAGGACGGGTATCCGGTGACATTCGAGTCACGCAGCCTGGCCGAGAATCAAATGTACGAGTTCTGGGTGTCGGCGTCCACATCCGTCGGCGAGGGCGAGCCCACATCTGTGGTCGCGCAGGCCACCAATACGCGAGGTAGGAGCAGCAGCCATTTAGATACAATGTACACTGCAAGAAAAAAAAAATTTTAAAGAAAATCAGGGAACAAAATTTTAGGTACAAAATTAAGTATATTTCTCTGAATTAGAAATAACTATTTATGTTTTCCTCATAATACGAACATTTTGCCTCCATATTTTTTTATTTTTATTTTTATATATTCTTTTTGACAGAATATATATTTCTCCGAGTGCTGGTATGCAAATAGCTGGTAAATTGTCGCGTTAATTAAAAAATGACATTTATTCAGCGCTCCGGCGAAAGCCGCACTTACCGCAACATTTTAATTTCGTTCACCTAACGATCTGCCTGGCTTTCTGTTGTCAATTTCTGTGTCCTTTTTTCTGTTCTTTTCCCCCCAAAAACTGTTTTCATGCAGCCCCTGCCCGGATTGCATCCTTTGGCCAGGTGGTGCGCAAGGCGGTGGGCACCGCTCTGGTCCTGAATTGCCTTGCGGTGGGCAATCCCACGCCCCGTGCCCGCTGGCTGACCCGCGACCGACCCGTCACCTTTAGTCCCTTCTATGAGGTCACCAACGAAGGAAACCTGAAGATACACCGTAAGTTAACTAGGAATGGGAAAATATTTAAGCTTAATATATGGAAAATATTGAAAACACAAGTAGAAAAGCTACATTCCATTGACATTCCAAATTCATTTTGTAGACTTATGCTTATACTGATATAAATATTAAACTAAACAGGACGGAAGACATAGGAAAACATTAATAAATGAAGACAAATGTTGCTGCCAACACAAGTTTAGGTGTTGCAGAAGAAACATATTCGTCTAATAAAGCACCGGTGCTGTTATTCCATATAATTTTCTTTAAAAATATTTAAAAATTTTAAAACAAACTTGGGTGTGCAGTAAATACGAATGTTATGACTATATTTCATCGCCCTTAATCAAGAATAGTAGATATATACTATATGGAGTCAGAGAGGCCTGATTCTGTCTGTTACATACGTTTTCGGTTAACTGTAAGCTTAAAAAGCCCGTCCATTTCAGTACCCATTGGTACCCAAAAAATTTAGTTTAGTTTTATAGTTCATCCAGCAATATATAGAATTGAAGAAACAATTTATAGATTGACTTTCCCACCTGTACGCTTTCATTTTGCACATAAAATTTGCGATGATTTTACCTTTCACCATTATCTCGATTCACAGGCGTCGAAGGCAGTTTGTCCGGAAATTATACGTGCACGGCGAACAATTTGTTCGGGAGCGACGAGATCCAGTACCAGGTGATTGCCATGAAGCCGCCTGGCGCACCGCAAATCATCGTGCAGTACGCTTCCGCCGACAGCATACGCGTCAGCTGGGATGCCCCGGACGACGGGGGAGCTCCGCTCCAGGGATATGCCATCTCGTACCACACGGCCGGCGAGAGCTGGTCCACCACGGAGCTGCTGCCGGAGAATAATGCCTACACGATCTCGGGGCTGAAGTGCGGAAATCAGTACATTATAAAAATGTCCGCTCACAATATGGTCGGCTCCGGAGTGGCCAGTGAGGAAATTAATGTCTGGACGAAAGGCAAAGGTGAGTCCCAAAAACCGGAGAGCCCATCTCAATTTCCAGCAGTCCTGTGTCCTGAATTCAAATTTCGTCTGTTGACCACAAAAGCCATTCGGTGAAGTGACAGAAGTGGCCAGGAGTGGCATCAAGCTGAAGGGTTACAGTGGCAGGCAAAATAATAATGCTTAAGCCTTGTGCGGAAATGAAATGTAGTAACAATATGTAAATTTATCATTTGGGTTATTCAAAGAATTTTAGTTTGCGCTGTAAGTTTCTTTCCTGTATAGTAGAATTCAGAAAAGAAATGAGGAACAAAATGTAAAGTGAATCCTATTATCACTGTCGTTGCGACCCTTGCTGTATATATTTTTTCCGAATTATTCCCCTCCTGTTTTCATTCATATTTCGAATTTCCCATTGCAGCCTCCCAGGCGCCGAACGGCAACGAACTAATTGCCACAAATGCGACGTGCGTGAATTTGAAGCTGTCATCGTGGCACAACGGCGGCTGTGGCATTCATCATTTCTCTATCGAGCACCGACCGCTGGGTGAGTGCAAATTAGCAATCAATGCATGGATAGACACTTCGGATTCGGGTTCCCATTCACATTTAGTTGAAGTGCGGGACTCTCTCATCAGCCACAAGCTGCTTAAATCTAGTCCTGTAGCATTTTGTAGTAATTGACCCACTTTACAATGTCATTACATAATTTTTATATATTTTAAATTCATGAATTTTATATCAGCTGCGAAATGCGATAAGGGTTACCCACGCGTTAAGCTTATCCTGATTGCATAAAGTTGGTTCTAGCGCTTTATAATTAATGTAAAATATTTGGTTAGTTTTGAATATTTTGTAAGCACATTCTTTGGAGTGTAAATTCATTAAAACTCAGCAGCAGAGCTCTAATTAAAAACGTTATGGGCTTAATTAAGAGTATTCAGGCATCAGCTTTAGTTTTTTTTGTCTTGTATCATCCTTCTGCCCAGTTGCTGTCGCTTAATTTCCGTTAAATTAAATACAGTTAATATAATTATTTTTTTTTTCAATTAACTGACCAATCTACAGCCATTTGTATTTATAAATATTTATCAAATTTATTACGTAGTCCGTGCCGTGTGCAACGTGGCGTATGATGCATAATTTCCTTTTCCATACTCTCTTATTCTGTTTGCCTGCTTGTGTGTGCGTCCCCAGGCGACATACGGTGGACAGTTGTCACGTCGGACATTTCCAACGCCGAGGAAAATCGGGAAAATTTAATCTTCTGCGACTTTCTGCCGGCCAAATGGTATCAGCTGCGAATCTCCGCCACCAACGATGCGGCCAAAACGACGGAGCATTATCATTTCAGCACGACGAGCATCGATGGCATCACCATTCCGCCGCCCTCGGTCTTCCCCTCCGAAAACGATTTGATGAACAATCTGATAAACGCAACAAATCCGACCAGCGGTGATTGGTTCTCGACGCTAATTGTTGTCGTCATCATCACCGTTTCCATCATAACGATGTAAGTGCGTCCGAAATGGGGTGGCTATGCAGAGCGATGGTTTTTCCCCAGGAAAACGGAAAAGCGAAAAAAATGTGGAATTGAAATGGCGAATGAAGGGCCAAGCGGTGGGAGCAGGTCGTTTGCCCTGATGGCTGGAGAATGTTAATTAAGGATTTATTAACTGTCTTGCTAGCAAATGCAGGGATAACGAATGGGATTCCAGCAGTAAGGTCAATACCGCGTAATCCTTCACAGTATAAATTCCACAGGCAAATATTTAACAGTTAATAGAAAAGTTTAAGTTTAATCTATAAATTCAACAAGCAAATATTTAATAATTTGAAAATTGAAACTTCGTCTTTGACAGTTTCTTGTTTTAGGTTTAAATGTGTGTTTTTTTTTTATTTAATTAAAATAGTCCAAGTACTCAACAGTTTTTTTTTTTTGTAAAGGTAACTTTTTCATCTCCCGTCTGGAAATATAAATTTAATGAGTACTCCACTAGTTAGTTTCACTAGTTTTTTCCCCTGCGAATTCCTGAGTGATTAAAACTCGGCAAAGGGAAAACTTTTGCTCATCTTTCAATTAAGGCCATAATAGAGATTCATCTGTTCGTCGCTTCGCAGAGCCCTGACCATTAAACATCGACGCACACTGTGCGGCCCCATCGCCGAGGGATACGAGTCCCGGACTTTGCCAGGGGACTTCAAGGAGGACCACGAAAATCGACGCAATCAGCAGGTGTACAGTGCCTCACCGGTGAAAACCGTGGACAAGGGAAACGAATCGGGTAAGTTCATGGACTCGAACAAGACATAGGCGCGAAACGTGCCTCGTCTTAAGGGTGGCAATTATATCAGACACTTGGAAAAATGAACTTACTCCACATTGTATTATACCTTATAAAAGAGATATTTGGGGGCATGATGAGTTACAGAAATCGAAAATAATTTGTCTGAGTGCACTTCGCTCTGTGTCTCCACTAGAAATGTACGAGATTTCGCCGTATGCAACGTTCAGTGTTAACGGCGGACGGACAGGAGCGCCGGCCAAGACGCCCACACGTGCCGTGGCGGCCCAGACGCCACTCGATTACACCATGCAGTTCAAGACCTTCGGGCATCCGGAGGGCGAGAACCTCAACGCCACCGCTTATCCACTGCTGCCCAGCTCGGGATTCGGACATGTGAAGAGCAAGTCAAGCTGGCACAAGCAGCGCTACTACAACACTGACGGTGAGTAAAGGGATTTGCCAGAGTATTCCGCCAGTACTGGAATTATTTTCATTTACTTACATTAACTTACTTTCATTAAATTCAAAATTTAAAAAAAAACCGGTATTTGTCTTTCCTCTTCCAATTAGATGAGTCCACTTTGAGCAAGTCAATGACCATTGTGGCCGGCTCGCAGGCGGGTCACTCCAAGAAGTCGAGTGGCGGGCGGAGCGCCAAGAACAGCGGCGCCTGCAGCGGAGTGGTGGCCGAATCGGAGTCGGACACCAGCATTAGTCCCAGCACCGAGTTCTCCAATATGCCCACTTATAGGGTGCCCTGCAAGTCATCGCGCAGCAGCGATGGTCGCGCGGTCGTAGGTGCGTACGTGTAATATTTTTGTGTTTGCTCTGTTAGTTGTGCGTATACTTAATATTCGCAAAACATCTTTGGCATTCATTGAGTCCCAACTTAACAATATTCCTTTAATTTTTTTAACCCTTTTCAGATATGTTCCGCCCCGATTCCAGCACAGAGTCCAACAATGACCAGGGCTCGCCGGGACCCGAGCGCCGCCACAACACTCCGCGCCATGTCCTTGGCATGGGCGTGCCCATGGGCATGGGCGTAGTGGCCGCCGGTGGCGGTGGTCCGGTGGAGAAGCGAAGCGCCGGACAACGCAGCCGGAAGCACGGAAGCGCGGCACAGCAGCCCAGTAACCAAACGTTGGAGCGACGAAAGTGCCCTGCTAGTAGCAACAGGTAGTTCAGGTACCTAAACCCTAACCAATCCAAATTTGAATAGCATCGAATGTATAGAATAGAACAAAACAATCAACGAAAAGAGTTACTGCGAAGCACGGGTATGACAGTCTCTCGGGAGTTGCCAAATATGTTTGCGATTTAAAGTTAAAATTATTATTACAATTCCATCTCCAAGTCAGGACCTTTTAGAGTCACGTCATACCCCTGCAGACCAGGGTAGCGGCATCAGCTGACTTAGTCCTCGATAAATTTACCTTTATAATGTATCTTTCCGTGCCGAATCTTTAGTTTAGACAGTGAGGTCGATGCCGAGACCACGGCTTCCCTGGCCGCCTCCATAGCCGCCATGGCGGGAGCGGGCCTAGACCTGTCCGGCGGATTCCGGCCTCCGACGGGATTCCACGATGGGATAGGCCGCGAGCCCGGCGACCAGAGCGAGTGCGAGCGGGAGCAGAGGGCGCTGGATCTGGAGGTGCAGCGCGTCATGGAGAGCACTGGAGAAGCACAGCTGGCCAAGATGGACCGCGAGGAGTTGACCTCACTGTTGGCAAGGTAAGGTGTCCTTCGAACGAGCTTTAACGCAGCCCAAAGCGCTTGACCGTAGCTATTGTTGCATGCCTGTAGCGTCTACCTACCCCGAACTTGAACTCGCACTTGATATTGATCTCGAACTCGATCGCAAGCACATACTAACCAGTACCGGACACCTCTAGGTATCACGAGAAGAAGGAGCAGGAGCGGCAAGAGTACACGATACACGTATAATACTGCCCACTGGGCAATACTCGGCAAAGACACTCAGAAAAAACACACGCAAGATGACATACAAACTGTGGCATTTAAATGCATTTAGCTAAGACCTTAAGTGTTGTTCGATAAGTGTACACTTTTAAGATGCTTATGCGCCGGCTGTTTGCGGAATTAAATAATTTGGATAGGGATTTTTGAGGAAATATGTATATATGAATTTGTTCAGTACTTTTTTAAACATCTTTTTACTTTTGTTCTTTAGAAATTATTAAATAATTGATCATATTGAACTAGTGAAAAAATTCGAAGTCTTCAATCGATTGCTTTAATTTCTAGTTTATTTCCTGTATATTTCAAAAACGAATTTGTTCGATAACCAATTAAAATATAAAAGAGAAGTTTTTCAGTTTTGGACTGTTGATCGAGTACTTATTTTCATTTCAAAGAGTTTTACATCAATTTGGAGATAGACTTGTTTTCTCAACCAAAGTGTTTATTTTTGCAAAGAGGCATGTGCATAAGCCTGGTATATTGTAAAAGTTAGTTTGTAAGCAGGCACCCGAGCAAATTAAAGACTATATCTAGCTATAGAGATCCAACTGACTATTAACTACTGATGTCCGCGGTCGATTCCCATTAATACTGAAACTGGTATTCGCTGCGGGACGAGTTGTACTGTGTCTGCTAGCTAGTAATACTATCAATCTATATACACACGCAGACATATTTGCATATATATGTAATTGAATTTGTTGTGATAAATTAAATTGTTCTGGAGTACACGTTGATGTGGGAAACATGTCGGGTTAATGAACTGCATAACTCGATTGACACTTTTGGAGCACTCACAAATGCTGTTTATTTCATCGATGTCATTCAGTTTTTTACTTTTTATTCAAGCCCATTTACGAGATTGACAAAAAATCTGTTACTGCATTTATGGGAATATAGTAATTATTGAATTTAATTAAAGTAGATAATCAACAATTAAATTGTATGGCTACCTTAGGTAAAATATATACACATATAAATGCAACTAAATTATAACATGTGCGGAAATGAAATGCGGCAGTGACCGAAAACCAAATACGGCAAATTAATTAAATAAAAGAGTGTAAAAATAAACAAAATCAAATCGTGGTAATTTCATTAAAACCAAATTTCCCCGACTGTTGGCGGCTATCGGGGTGAAAATGTTCCACTTATCTGGTCAGTATTCCCCACACCTACACTCATACCCACTCCCACACCCCAGAGCTCCATCTCCTTTTCGGAATGACCGAATGTCGATTTCCGTTTCCCCCCAGCAGCTCACAGTTGTGCAAATATTTATGCAAGCAAATGAGAGCAAACCAAATCAATCAAATACAGTGCAGTCTAACCACAAGCCAGCGGTCGCCATTCCGCCAAACTCGCCCAGCTCCAAGTCGAATCCAGAGCAGAATGAGCCAGGAGATGGAGATGGAAATGGAACATATATGTGTAAGGCCCCAGACGGAACGCACGTCAGCTAGGCAATCAGTGGAAGTCGGAGTTGCCGATGGCCGCCACAATGTGGCTGCAATTTCACTAGGTAAACTCAACCACAAGATGCCTTTGACACACACGCACACCGCACACCCAGGCGGAGGCACTGAAAAGAACCAAGAGCCTTTGTTTGATGGTTGTAAATAAGAGGAAATTAAATTATACGAATTTATTTAAGTTTGATTCCTATGTCAATCTTATTTTATTAACACCCTTCGAAATTTTCAAAAACACTAAAAAATTATTATAAAATCTAAAGGCAGTTAGAAAATTCAAGTTAAAATCTGTTCAATTTTTCATATCTTGAGCTTTTTAATAATCAGTAAAATCATTTAGAACGAATAACTTTACCAAAATCATGGGAGGAAGAAGGAGAACGACGTCCAAGTAGGGCTTCTTCTTAATTAGTAAGTATTTTCATTTAAATTTTGTATTTTTCTGTGTGCATAGAAGCTCACTCAGAGAGACATTAAACATGCATGGCATGATGCTGCACTGTTTACCATCTGTTTGTTGCAGACTTGAAACTTTGTCAATTTTCACAAATGTTGCCAACTTTTTCGAAGTCATGTCAGTAAGGTAGTTTGTTTGTCTGCCTGACATTGTGACACACAGAGCCAGTCAAATCTAATGGGATTATCGAGGAAGTTTTCGGTGCAAATATACAGGTAAGACAGGCAAGTCAAGGGCTGCACCTCACGTAGCGACAGCCACTTAAAAGTGAAACAGAGGCTGCCAGGCGGTTGGGTATTCAAATTTAATTAAGCAGAGCTTTTTTGTAAGTAATTTTTATTTATAAAAATCATTTTAACTCATGGTAGGACAAGAAAGCAATTTATGGATTAAACATTTAAAAGTATACCGCTTAAATTAAAATCTAATTTATTTCTTAAGTTAATAAATTGGACTTGTTTTTTAGTAATGATGATGTATCTCATTCAAGTATAGCCCACTAGAAGTGTTGAAATAGTACTTGAATAGTAATGTTCAATATTAAAGTGTTAAATATAAAGATAATATTCATATGCATGAAATAAAGTCGAAAATAAATAAAGGTATCTATGAAACTCCAATTGAAGAAGACAACAAGAGTCAATTTAGTGATTCTTATTGACTCCCAATATCCAAACACTTGACTCCCCACCAGGATAGTTGAGTCTAAGCCAAGCGCAAAACTTTTACTAATTAACATCGAGCCATTGGCAAAGTTTCCAATGCACGTATCGAACTGTTTATGGAGTACACACATTTCGGGGGCGTTGTTTTTGGGGGGCGTTGCTCCCTTATTTTGCAAGGACTGGCTTAATCGAAACGGTAATTGGCTGCATGTTTGCCTGCTGCTGCTCCTGTTCTGTGCTATTGTGCGAGTCTGCTTTGCAGCTCGACTGCTCCTCTGCTATTAATTATGGCCTAGCCTGGTTCAGCCCAGCTCGGCCCTGTGCTCTGTGGCTCCGATTGCCATCTAATTAAGCATGAAAATACAGACCACAGCCGTAAGGAGTGGGAAGACAGTGCGGTTGGGATCCGGCAGAAAGTTGAAGTGCACTTAAGGCGCATGCAAGTTTTATTGGGACTTTTGCTTCATTTGGCAACTGAATACGAAAACCCCTCCGAAAATCGATTTTGCAACCGCACGCATGACAGGCACTTTAGGTTTGTCGTATTTAGGCTTAACGCTGACATGATTCTCGATCCGAGGAAACGTGTCCGTATGCTCCGCCGGCCGCACCGAGAGGACTTGGCCAAAATCGATTTCAATTAGTTAAAGCTGCAAGGCTGGCAAGTCTACAACAAATAATCACAAAATTGCAAAGGGATAAATTTGGCCCGCAAACACAATGGAAGGCAATCAGCTCTGGGTGCGCCGCCAGCAACAGCAAAAGCAGCAGCAGCAGCAACAACAAGGACAATAATGCAATTTAAGCAAATTCAAACCCCAAAATTGCAAGAGGTTAGTAGTACAAGCAGCCCACTTGTTCCCGTGTAGTTGTAACGCACACAGGAAGCACACACACACACCAGCAGGAGCTCACAGGACACACTGGACACGCAGGCACCGAGAGAATGGGTTGCAAGGAATCTTACAAATTACTTTTTATATATAATTGGGTTAGTCTACCACAGATCTCACTTGCTAAATGTATAAAAGGAATCCAATAAAATAATTATTTCTCAAAATGCTTATTAATTTATTTAGGTGTTAAACAAAGAAACGTTTTCTATGACAATAAATACAAAAATGGCAAATTGTCATTTTGCACAGAATCAAATCCAAGCTCTGATGCTCGAATCGAAGCAATATAATTGGTTTTAAGTTAATTTTGATCAGTGTACCAGACACATGCAGGTCATACAAAAGCTGGAAGCCAGCCGACCGCACTACTGATGCACTTGCATTTAATATCGACCTCGGTGGCCCAACCAGACCACGCTGAGCTCTACACTCGGAGAAAATGTGCATAGTAAATAATCTTGGAAAAGTCAATGAAACATGAATAGTCACTTCATATATCAAAACTAGTTTTGGTTCTGATCTACTACTGGTAAAACCTATTTGCTTATATTTGAATATCGAGCAATATTGTATTTTTTCTTGTGTCTATGCCAAAGATAGTCCTGTTTGGCTGGCCTCCTGGACGCTGGACATTATCTACAAATGCCGGGAAAATGCAAATGTCCTTTGATGCATTTGCACATGGCACCCAACTGGGCGCCCCCATCCTGTCCCATCCCATCGAGTGCGTAGATTGAAATGCAGCCTGCTGCTGCTGCTGGCCAGTGCCTTTAATTAAAATTCTGAAATTACTAAAGGTAAACGACTCTAGTTGCATGCCGAGTGCATGTCTTGTCATAAATTGCTGCAACTGTTTTAATACGAAATGACAGGACATTCCTGGCCTTTGCCTTGCCGATGACACGCTCTTGATTTATGCCTAAAAGAAAATTCAATTTTGTTGTCGTAGAGCTCATGCGGCCAGTTAATATCTAACTATAAATATTATTCGAGCTACGGACATATTAAATAACTCCCAACAAGCAAATAATTACGTTAAATATCGGAGTAACGAAAACGTTGGGTTATACTGAGGGAATATTTTGTTTGTTCCAGGCGTCTAATGTTTTAATTTTGTTTGCGAAAAATGAAAGTATAGGTCTATAAATAATTAAAAAAATTAAATAAATTCTTTCATATCTTCTTTTAAAAGTGCATCCTGGTGAGCTATATAATTTTATTTTTCTTTTTCTTTAAGGGTTGATCGTAATAAAGAGATGTTCAAATAATTAACCGTAACATTTGTTATCTGAGAAAAAAGTATTTATAACTTTGACCAAATATTACCCAGATTTGGTGGATAAATCTTACCCCCAGGGGTATCATTTTATAATTTTTGTTTTTAAAATACTTGCTCAAAGCTCCAGCAAAGGCAAAGCTAACCCAACATAATGAGCAAAGCGCTGGCCGTGGAAGCGGTATGCTATAGCCAGCGAAAAGGAATTCAGAATGGGAATCGGAATCAGAAGCCAAAGCCACAGCCAGTGCCACAACCGCCGCCACAGAAATGCGAAACAGCTGCTGCCAAAGGCACTTGATGCTGGGACTCAGGGAAGCTGAATGTGGATGTGAATGTGGCTGCAGCTGGATATGGAGATGGTGATGGAGATGGAGCTGCTTGCAAAGAGTTGACTGGCTGTGTGCATCCTTTATAAAGACAGGGCATAAAAAATGCAAAGAAGTGTTACAAATACAAACAGTCGGGGTAGCGGCCAGACAAACAGACAGAGAGACAGACAGACATCGGATGGGGGAGGGAGGACGCACAGCCAAGTGCAATTCATGTGGGACTCACTTAAATAAAGTGCTTTTGCATTGCCCGCCTCGGTGGCTCACTGGCTGACTCGCTGGCAGGATGCGAATGCGAGTCCGAGTACGATGCGAATGCCGGATGCTTCCGCTCCCTGATTATTTGAATTATCACAGGTTTATCCACCCACAGCAAGCGCAACATGTGCGGTGTCGGATTCATTATAATTCCTGGCACCGTTCAACTATTTAACACAAAAGCCTTTGTCCCACTCGCTTGGTCTTCGTTTAAGGATTCAACTGAATTAAACTGTTTCAAACGCAATGGAAAAACGAGAGACCAGTGGCGTGCAGCAGGGGGTCTAACGTTTAATGACTCGAAATAGCTTTAATTTAAGTAAAAATTGGTTACAGGTGTAATCGGGGTTTCTTAGAGGCTATCGCTAAATTCGACTTAAGCTACATTCTTTTAAAATTCTTTCAAATGCAGAAAGAAAAATGTATTCCATTCTGATATTTAAACGAACCCCTGACTCCCTTTTCTAAACTCTCTTCTCCCATAAACTTAGAATTGGTAATTTGTTCGAGCTGTTTTTTAGAGAGGTTGTCTCTTAACTTTTTCTTTCATGTCGTGCACTTTACACTCCCTCACTCTGCTGATTCCTTTGTTTTTGCTCACTCGAACGATGATCGGTTTCCAGCTCCATGTGGATTCGTCTTGTGTGATGCCGCATCTGGGAGTCGAAATTCAATTGCCCGGGAGGAACATGGAAACCGATTCAACTGGAAATAAAGCCAATTGAGTGTTGTATTCGGCGACAAATTCAAATTGAAAGTATTTATGGCAGCATCACAAGGGTCTCCTCTCGAACGGTAATAAAAAAGAATTGTTTAATAACTTTTGAATCTATTTTACACAATTATTATTGACTTTACTATAAAGGGTAAGAACAGTTTTTTTTATACGAACAAATACTATAATTTTTTACTTTTATAGTTGTAGAAAAATACAGTTGTTATGACAAATATTTAATATTAAAAATAATTAAGAAGTTACATCAAAGGATCTCAGAGAGAATTGTTTGGCATTTTTTTTGAGCAACAAGCATCACTGAAAATAAAATGAATTGATTTAATTTTTCGCAGTTTTTTTTTATTCCATTTAAAATTAATATCTTCGGGACACATTGTTTTTAATACTTTCTGACATTGACTGCAGATTTTAACACAAAGAAAACTGAAATATATAGTCAATCCAGGATAAAACGAAAAATACATAAAAGAAATTGGGAAATGTGGTAACAACTACAGAAATAATTTAAAGTAGAGCCCTTAAGCCGGAATTAAATATAGATCCCGAATTATTACGCAGTTTTGCTTAGCCCAAGGCTTATTTCGCCTCTCATCCACCCCATTTATTGAATATTTTCAAACTATGCTTTTACCTTGCCCTTTAAATCCCTAATTAATTTCGCTTCGATAAGCACGCTGCACACCGGGGTATGTGTCACAAATGCCTGTCCTGCCGCCCAGACGACGTTCACGTAATCAATATTATTATAATATAGCCCACAAAATCATTATCGCAAACTTGTAAAGCGAAAAAAACGGTTCCGTTTAATTAAAGCGACGGTAAATTAATAGATGTTTGCTGCAGTGGCAAAAGGTGGGGGCTGGAGAGTCCGGAGAATTGGTGCCGGAGGGAATGGCTTTGTAATCAGGTCAACAACTGCCCGGTAATTTGAAATGTGCATTAAGTCGCACGCCGGGGAATAGAGCGAGCGATGGGGCAGAGCGCAGCTGAAGACACAGATACAAGCTATGTAGGAGATACAAATAAAAAGCCAATCATCAATACGAATACACTTACTATCGAGCACTTTTTCACTTCACTTGGACTCTTGCTTTTTGCCTTTATCGTCTCAAGATTTCAGCACTGAGGAAAATGTAACGCATTTGTTTTCGACAAACATCGATCTTTTTACATGCTGAAGGGAAATAAAAAATATTTCGTACTATAAGTGTAGGTATTAAAGTAAAATAATTTCCTAGATTTATCGAAAACAAATTTTAGCCGGCAAAGAAAACACTTTCAAAGCTGTAATAAAACATAAAGAACTTTTAATTTATATTTGAAATTTCTTATTGTTATAGACAAAAGTTTAATAAGATAACCCCAAAGACTCTTTCCTCAGATTCCCAATGTAGTTTGTAGAAAACCATAAGTTAGAGTGTGCCTTTTTCCGAATGATGAAAAGCGCTGGACTTACGGTCGTATAAAAAATGTACGAACGGAAATGAAAATTCATGAGAATAAAAATCTAATCAGAAAAAAATACGAAACAAAGGGGACACTTACTCGGACAGATAGAGAGCGACAGATCCCCAAAGAAGGACCATCGAAGGAAGATGGCGCAATGGAGAAACAGGAAAATAAGTTGAAAGGCACTTTTTGCGCTTGAGTGCTGCTGCAAAGCGTGTCGCATGCCACCGGAAACGGAAATTCACAGCCGGGCCCAGGACCCCGGCTACTTACTCCGCCGGATGAACGGACCAATGGACACACGGACACAGTCCCATGTCAATAGACAGCGACTGCTAAAGAAATACAACGAGGGAAGGAGTACGGAGAAAAAGTGTTGTCAAAGGCAGAAATGCAAATTCTAAGAAATTGAAAACGAGTCGCAATATTTTAAAAAGCAAAAAGTCTTTGTATAAATTGTACTTGAGCAGGCAGCCGTAGAGCTTTCAGGACCCGATTATCCTTGACTTTGAAGTGCACTCATTTGCCATGCATGCTAATAATACGCATAAAATATGTATGCAATTACTCGAGCATTATGTGCATGCCAAGTTGGGAGCCGCAAAAACGCTCGAGGGGGCTGCGAGTGATGCAGCACAATTATGGCGTTAATTGGCGTAGATCCCCCAGCAATTCGCATTTCAAATTGACAATTTCTGCCGGCAAATCAAAGACGATGGCCTGAGTTAGAGCCAGAGCCAGGGCCAGAACCAGAGCCGAAGCCACACCCTGTCATTCAAGTCGGAACTGCTGGACAGACGTTGCCCGGATTTGCATAAACGTCCTGGATGCGGTCAGCGCAGATTTGCAGGTCAACTCACAGGATCCACAGTCTGCAGTCTGCAGCTTATTAATGCGGCGTCCGTTGTCGGGTTTTAATTAGGCTAATTAAACGTTCAGCTCACCTGGTCGAGGAGCGGTGGTCAGTGCGAATGGCGCGCCAAGTGCGAAGGTGTGCAGGATGTGCATGCAACTGGAAAATATCGGAAGCTAGTCCTTAATTGCGGATGGGCCAGGAGTCTTCACTCGCTTCCATTCTGTTGGTATAAAATTAATTAACATATATATTTTCTCTTACAATATCTCTATATTCATTTGCTATGAACCACGACTAAATATAGTTTACAGATAGACCGAATTATAAGCAGAATTCTAAAACCATTTACTCTGACATAAATCATAAGACTCAATTCGATTTTGAGATAAAAATAATAAATCACATTTTTTCTTGTTAGAAAACATTTCGAATTAACAATGATTACTTTTAACTTTAAATGGAATTAGGCCTCATCAAATGCTGACCTTTCATTGTCTTAAAATACTTTATAAGATAAGCACTGAGTATAAATAAGACGGTCTCGTTTTGAAAAATTTCATCACTTAGCAACTGTCGAAATGAAATTATTGGTAAGTGGAGCTTGTCCGAAAGTAAAAGAAATTTTATTTCATATGTTTAATCATCAGATGGTTCTGTTCGCCCTGATGGCTGTGATGCTTAACAGCGTCATGTCCGTCACTGGAAAGGCGGCTTTACAGTGCAGATGCGAATGTCCCCAAACACAAAGCTACGAAATTTTGTCTTTAGATGGCCCCCAACCCGCATATAATACTCCCCGCCAACCTCAATATTCCATCGAATATGCCTAACAGTTATCTAGATTGTTCATTATAAAATTAATGATGGTTGCATTCGAACTATAAATAAATTAGAAAACTACTTAAAAAAGTATTAATGTTCACACTTTTTTTAGTATTATCTGGCAACACGGTCGTTAACTCTCTTTGACATCTGGGATCTTTGTTTACAGTTGAAGAATGGATTGTCCTTTCATATATCGTTGTAGGGTTCTCAGAAATGTGATAATGTGACAGTCGAACCTATTTAGAATAATCCAAACGAATGTTAAAATTTCGTATATTTTTTCTTATCAATTTTAACAACTAGCTCTTGGATAGGACTATAACTGGTGCAAGCGATGATTTTAAGAATTTGCTTGTTTCTGTTAAAACACCGATTTCTGCGAAAACCGAAAGATTATTATAATACAAAACATTTTAAATGTTCACGCGTTAGTGTCCTATACCTAGTGTTTTTAATTCCAGTCTTAAATATGGATTTGTATATTTTATAGTTAATTTTTACCATTTTTGCACTCTACATGTCGCATGTGACCACCATACTTTAAATACTTTTAAAGTAAATTAAAAGAGCATTTTCTTTTAATTCTTCAATGTTAGAAATGATATAAGAAGGCATTTGAATGGTTTATTTGAAAATATTATTTGATTTATTATTATAGCGTAGTTGCGCTGATCCAATAAATAAAAATACTCAATAGGGGCCGCAAATCTTTATTTTAAACGAAACACTCTGTTGTAGCTTATATTATATTTTCTCAGAAAAAAAAACAACATATATATGTGTC
Source organism: Drosophila seguyi (assembly GCA_008042675.1). Taxonomy (NCBI): domain Eukaryota; kingdom Metazoa; phylum Arthropoda; class Insecta; order Diptera; family Drosophilidae; genus Drosophila; species Drosophila seguyi. The sequence continues at coordinate 62,547 of VNJU01008154.1, forward strand.
TGTTATCAGTTTTGGTTATCAGAGCAACATTAAAATATGATGCTTGAACTTAAGATCATCTTCAATTGTTCAGTATATGAATTTCAACTTATGAAATTTTTAAATACTTTTTTTTCGGGCTATTTTTTCTGCATATATGTATATATAAAAATATTTTCACAAATAAAGCTAAAGCTTTTAAGTTTAACATTCTATCGACAATTTCTGCGAATTTAAGATTGATTTGTGGTGTGCTCGAAATACTCATAGATTTTTTTTCTAGAAATTTTGTAAACTTTTTGCGATTTAATGTTGCATTATTAATTTCAATGAACGTTTGATGGGTATAAATACTTAAACTTAGAACGTAATTTTTATTCCGCGATCTAAGGCCGAAATGAAATTATTTGTAAGTATAGCTTATGATTATAAAAACATATAATTTAACATTTAGTTAAGCCGCAGATTGTCCTCTTTGCCCTGCTGGCTGTTGTACTTAACAGCATGATGACCGTTTCTGGCACGACTTATGAGTGCGACTGTAGCCATTGTTTTCCATTATCATACAGTATCGATCCCATGTAACTTAAATTCGGGGTCTTGGCCAAGGCAGTGCAAAAAAATTAAGAGTTAAAATAGTAACTTTCTCTTTTATTTATTCACCAAATAAAATGTAATTTAAATATGAGAATTTAGGGGTGTTTTTAATATTTATATGATTATGAGACATTATTGGCTATTTCCTATTTTTAACCTATTCAATCGATCGACTGACTGCAGAAAATTCAACCTCTCAGCAAATTTTTTTCTTTTGCTGTTTCGCCAGGAAACAGGATGTCGAAGCAAGAACGCGAGCAAACTGTCAATTGGCTCAATCAAATCAGAGCATTAAAATCGCATTAATGGTGCCAGTGGCAACGACATCAAATCTGCGAAGATTGTCAGTCAGTCTGGCATAACGAAACTATTTCTCACCCGACTAACCTAACCCAATGGAGCCCAGTCGATGCAGTGGGGCGTTAACGATAAAATGATTAGCCGCCACGGAAACCCAACCCAAGTCGGGACGGGGGCAAGGACAAGTAGCTAAGTAGCTGGGTGTTTGTTGAAAAAAGACAACTGAAACTTAATGAACTTTGGTGGGCGGTGCGTGCTCCGAGCTCCGAGCTTCGAGGTCCTTATTTTGAGCCCTGTGCCCTGCGTCTGCTGGCTAAACAACATTGACGCCGGGAAAATTCATCCCAACAAATGGCAGGCACTTTGCAGTGGCAGCACATAAGCTTCATCCAGTAAATTGATGCAAGCACTCCGCCGCTGAGTTTGGATAGTTTAGAGTATGCCTACACTCAAAACAAATGCCCACAGAAGTCCTTGAAATAAAAAAACTTATCCGTAGAGCTATAGGAATCATGGGAAAGTATTGTTAAAAATACATGCGAAGCCTACACTTTATTAGTTCATTAAATATAATATTTAATACATCAAAAGAAGCTTAAATTACTTCTTGAATGGTTTGAAAGATCAAAGTAATTCTTGACATTCGTTATCAAATTCTTATTTTAAATATTTCAAAATAACTCCATGAAACTACAAAGTCCTTTGGTAATTTTTGCTCTGTGTGCTTAGCGCGCTCGTAATGGCTGCAATAACCACAACCGAATAAAATTCAATCTGTGGAATGCTCTGCGCTCTCGCATTTTCTGCTGACAATCTGCAAACATAAGAGCAGCCGGCGAACCAGTCGCATCAGAATCAGCCATGGCTTCAAGTTAAAAAGCACTCAGCGCGGGCAGGGGCATCATCTCGTATGTAACTCCGGAAATGGCTAAAGACATGGTCCCAGGATCCATCGGCATCTGCAGCTACTACTAGCTGCCGGCTCCCAACTCCCAACTCCCATTCCGCAACTCCCAGACAGCGGGGCATTTCCAGCGCCATTTGCGCCCTCCACTGCATCAGCATCGGAGCATCGGCGCATTATTGGATGATTTATTGACGTCGATATGCTTAGTTGAGCAGCGTGCAGCAGCCATTTTTAGAGTGTCTGCATGCGTGTCGCACATACACATACAGAGAGCAAGAGATAAATGTCAGGACTATAAAATACCTTGCATAGATGATTATTGTACACTTTTCCAATAATAATAGTTCAGTCAAATGTAGAACAATATTAAAGTGAAGCTTTTGCAACTATTTATGAATATTTCTAGGCATCGATGATACTATTCTTCTTAGGAATTCTGAAATATGTGCATGGTACTTCCCATTAATACAATATACCCTGTTGAAAGGTTAGTACCGTCTACAAAAAGGGCGCACAAACATGACTCTACATTGGCCTCATTAGGCGAATGCATCGGCGTCACCATCGCATAAGAGTACAGCGACTACGACAATCTTTCATGGCAGCGTCTCTGCAGCTCGTTTCGATCTTTTTGAATTTCGGTGAACTTTTTGCCGTTTTGTCAGTCGTCGAACATATGGACTTAATGTGCGATTGGAATATGCCACATTAAAGATTGGGCACGCGCTGCGCCACAAATTGCATTTCGTTAGGGACGACAAAATCGCCCATCAATGCGTATTTCCCAGCCGTACGCATATGGATATCTTTGGCTACCGGCGATATCGGCTGCCTGCATATAGTTGCCTACAATGTACATACATATATTGAAAGTTAGAGATGCATGTTCCGATGGCGATGCATTTGGCTGGCAGCGCAAACTAATTGCATGCGAGGCTGGATAAATGGGCCCTAGATGTCGATCAATAAGGGCCACAGGGCTGCCGTCGATTGCCTTATGCAAGCGGAATATTTGCGTCTTGCCAAGCTCCACAGACACACATACACTCGTACATATGCATAAGCGAAATAGGCTTTCCTGATGCTCCTGGCTAAAGGACACAACACAACACAACGCAACACAACACACACACATCCGCTTGCCAAATATTTGCTTCCGTCAAATCAACAAATTCATACATTTTTGATGGCACTGCAAATGGAGCTGCAAGGCTCCTTTCTCCGGGCTTGTGTGCCATGGCTGTCAGCAAATTTCATTTCTTATTGTCAATCGAGGAGTGATATGCTTTTAGCAATAAGCAGCAAACGGAAATGCACACTTGCGTTTTTGCAGCGGATGCTGTCGCCAGAGAGCGGAAGTGGAATTGGCTGCGAGTCTGCGAAAATTCGTTGCCATTATTTATGCAATGGCAATTGTAGAGCGAGGCTCTTGCCCTTTATAACGCTTCCGTACAGTAGATATCCTCTGAATGGAAAATATTTAAATTATTAATAGAGATTAATTATACAAAGATTTTAACAAGGATTTACCAATTATATTTCACATATAATATGTAGGACAAGAATTATTTTACAATAATGTATAGCAAACAAGATATGAGTCAAAGTATTACTAAGTATAGTAACACAGAGGAGTTAAGTAATAATTAATTAACTAAACGAGCATTAATGCTGAATGGATATTACAATAAACAATTCAGAGATAGTTATTTCATTATTTTCCAAAATATTTGCGCTCTAATGAACAAAATCGCATTAGCCGGCTCTCTGATGGATAGGACTAATATTAATATATTGTTACAATAGAACAACAGCGCTGTGCCATGAAGCAAATTGCAGTCCATTGTGCGCCGGAGAAGCCAGCTCGTGTAATTGCAGTGCAAATTAAATAACTCAATTTGCTTTTAGCCGGTCAATGAATTGGATTTGTATTTTATTTGAATGCAATTCTGTTGCTCAAACAAAGCAAGGCGAGCAAAATGGGGCTACTACTGCTACTGGTTCTGGCTCCTTGGGAGAATTGGCAAAAGCACTCACACTGATTGCGTTACTTAAGTTGCCTAGAGAAATTGGCGAGGAAGTGGATGTCCGACTGCAAGGACGTCTGATTTATCGCCGGGAACCGAACGTGAGATAGTTGCGACCCGGCATCGACGGGATCTCTATAAAAGGACGTCCGTCCTAGTCATCGGTGTGTGTATGCTGGCAGCAAAGACAATCAAAGTTAGCACGTGTCGTAAATACGTTTATGTAGCAAACAAAAAAGGAGCATTAGTATGTGCATATTTATGTGGACAGAGCTCAAATCGGTTCACTTTCCACTTTAGTAGAAGACACTTTTCCGGGCAAAGTTTAATTGAAAAAGTCCGCTTAAGTAGAGCAAGTGCCTGTCAAAGTTTATCCTCAATATGGACCTTGTTATAATTTTTACGTTACAATTTTATTCTTCGTGCTGAATAAGGATACACTTATAATAAAGAAAATAGACAATAACTTGTTAAGAAGACCTGATAATTAAACGCACAAAATCAAGCGTTGTAAGCATAAAGAAAATTATTAACAAGAAATAAATAATAAATAATTAAATTCTGCCTGCTTGTTGAAGAGTTTAGTTTCAATTTGAAGCTTATATATTGCAGATTTTATATAAACAATTAATTATATAACCACTACACTTAATGTAAATTAAGAAAATATTATCAAGCCGTTTTAGTAAATAAGTTGGCTTGGCTTCGATTTTAAATACAGCTTTTATTGATTTCCCTATCCCTCAGATACACCACTTTTCCCAATGAGAAAATTTATACTGAAAGAGTCACGGAACTAAGTTGTATACCCTTTCTTTAAGTATTAATATTTTGCTATTTACCTTTCAAAATACGTAAAACTGTTTCCACTTTATGTACAAAAACTATTTGCTTAAGTTATGAAATGTATCTGAGTGTCTCTAAGACTGAGCGAACATTTTCTTTAAATTCAACCCGAAATATTTCCGTTTTCATTTATTTTATTGATATCCCGGTCCCTCGGATATATCACGATTCCCTGTGGCATATATCCACGTAACCTAGACGAGGACAGATGCTTATTCTCACATCGCAGCGATTTGTAAAACCCGACACCTTTGCAAAAACATTGTGGAAGTATGTCGCTTGTGTGTGTTGTCATTGTTGCTTTGCCGCATTTCCTGGGGAAGACAAATAACATTTTCCGCCTTTCAAGATTTCATAACGCTTCAATAAACCCGAAAAGCATCGGTTTGCCCGGGTCCTTTGGTTCTTTGGTGCTTGGGTCCTTGGGTCCTCGTTAGCAAGTGTGCTTTTTCGGGTGCTGTCTTGTTAGTTGAACGGTTTGATTCATGTGGCGTCTGTTTAGGAACTCTGTTCCAGGACATCCCACTCGATGTCAGTTCAAATAAAACTCCTCAAAGTTGGCCATAATGAGATGCCCAATGAGGTCCCGACACTTCGAGCACAAAAACGCAATTAAACTTGGGTCAACCGAGGAAACCGAGGGGCTCCAGCGAAACTTTTCAGCAAATTGACAGCTAATTAATTTGCCAATGAGCTGGAGGTTAGACCATCCGAGCACCGAACACCTGCCCGGCTCACTGGCGGACTGGCTGACTGACTGACTTATTCGCAAATTAGGCACTTAAGTGTTCCGGGAGGATGCGCTTTATGACAGCGACAATTGGAGCTAATTAGCCGGGATTATGCAGGCGGCTCGCTGAAAACTCCCCCTCGAAAATAAATGAAATTCGTGAGTTGTTTGCAGAGCATAAATTTCGGCATTAACATGCTCATTGCTCAGCGAATGGCAGCCGGACACGAACCAGGCTACCCGGATACGCTCAAGGATTTGCCAGGCGGGTAAATGGACAAAACGCGTCTCCCTCGCACAATTTACGAGTCCTCGGGTGTAATAAATTAGCCAAAACTTGTTACGCAAACTGAAAATGCCAATAAAAAATGCGTTGCGAAAAACAGAGGCTAATAAATTATTGACCTCCCGTCTCCTTGGAGGGAGCCGAGTCCCATGCAACTGGCTTTTTTGGTGAGGCTGTTTAATGGGAGTGTAAGAATTCGTGTAAAAAAGTGGAAACATTACCAACTAAATTTGTATGAAGGCAATAGAACATTGTAGGGCTTTACAACATAAGTTACATTTAAATATAAAATTATTTACTTTCCTAGCAATATCAATGAGTTAACCGTACCGGCACCCAGCCCGAGTATCAAAAAGTTTAATTAAGGCCCAAGACATCACAGTAATTGCTGAGTAACCAGTAACTTTTCAGGGCATACATTGCATTAGTTTTATTTGCACAGCGCTTAAAAACGCATTGCACTCGAAGAGCAAATCAATTGAATTGGCGCAATGTTGCCAGGCAACTTTGACTGCAGAATCGGGATAAAAGGTGCAGCAGCGGAGAAAGGAGCAAAGGATTTGGCTCTGCAGCTGCAGCACAAGGATCTCATTGTTGCGCACAAACTTTAAAAAACTTTTCGAGTGCCCATCTGACTTTATTCACTCTACTCTGCCAGCCCTCCTCCACGCTCGTCCTGGCCAGCCAGGGCCCTCCAGTTGACTTCGAGTGGCTTTTGGGTGTCTTTAATCCACTTCAGTTCGGAGGCAGGGAGACATAATCATTCTGCATATTCAACTCCTCCTGGAACTTATGAGATTCGGTTTACATTGAAACTCAAATCAAAGTGGCTCGTTCTTCTATTTGCATTGGGAATGCTTTTTGCAGCTCTCATTTTATTTAAAATTTCAATTTTTTCCCCTTTCCGGCCAGCACTCAAGTTTAGTTAAGCCATAAAAGTTTTCTGACTTTGGTAATCTTTTATGGGCCTGGCTAATGCATTGATTTCACTTATCTAAAAGGCCACTTCCATGACTTAGTGGCAGAATTTTTAATTTGGAATTACCTTTAATAATTTATTTTTTCCATCCTTCCTTGGAAGGGAAACTAACTAAACTTTTCAATAAGTAATATATGTATTCTAAAGCAAACACTTGAAATAAATTCAAAATGATATGTTAACAATTGTATTTCTTACAATTAGACTTTATTATAGTTCAAAGAAAGCATTTATTCTCCGAACCTAGGGCAGAGATGAACGTCCCTTAAATTTATGACTTTTCCAGTGTAACTCTTTCCAAGCCACAATCATAATCACTCAATATTTACATAAATTTGCATGGCAAAGTAAGTACAAATTGTGATTTCAACTACAAATAAAGATGCACTTAAACGGCTTTACTTGCATTGCAAATAAATCCTTGACACAGGAAACAGCGCTGAGGGAGAGAGACTCTTCTGACACACGTCGATATTCATTAATCCTTTTGGCCTCGTTCTCATACAAATCGCCAGTTGAAATGTGTATACATATAATATACGTAAGTATTAATATATGTAGTACATTGCGTATCCGCATCGTTGGCCCATCAGGGAGCCGTAATTAAGTGCCTTAATTCACAGCAAAATCTACTTTCAACACATATGCCACAGAGCCACACACAGGCGAACGGGATTTTTATTCAGTTAGGTATTAAAGGGACATAAACAATAAGTGAAACTGCAGCTGACAGCACGTAAATATTTATGAAATTTTCACAACAAACAAAATCTAACTAAGGCAAATAAATGCTTGCAGGCATAGCCGTATAATACACTGCAATCGAAGCCTTTACGCACACACAGGAAGACCGGACACAGAAGGATATAGCTGGGAGAATAAGATACAGGACACGTGCGGTGGCTGCCCCGAAGGACAATGTGACCGATATGCAAAAGTTTCCGACCACAGCACCGAGAGGATGTGCTGACATTGTCCAGAGACAGTTACCTGTGATATTTTGTGAAATGCTAAAGGAAAACACAGGACTCTAGACCCAGGACCGAGACAGCCTCCATATGCACACACGAACCCACTCGTATAAACAGGATTATGTGTCTCGGGGGGGTTATGTAAGTAAGCTTCCGTTGTAAATTGATTTTGTAGCCAGCCGGACACACTGAGGGAAAATGAAAAGGATTTTCCCCACTTATTGTTGCTTGGGGTCGTGCCTGGCCACCACTGAAATTGAAACGACACAGGTCCTGCGATTCGTTTGGTCAACTGCCGAATTCCAGGTGAACACACCAGAGGACAGAAAAAGATAACACCTAAACAAAATATAGCGTTGCACTTATTGTTTAGGAATTCAAAAATGTTTCATTAAAAAATATATTATTATTATTCCTGAAAGTTCAAATTAAGTACTATCTTTGGAAGTTACAAACTCCGTTAAATATATGAATATTTTAATATACCAACAAAAAGCCTTAAGTGCAGTCCAATCCATTATATATTCCCATAGTTTATGCTAATATTTCTGCTTTATATATACATTTTACATTACATATTTGGGTCGAGTGAAAAGAAGGCCCAAAGTTGCATGAATGAATGATTTGCTGTGTGGAAATATTTTTAATTTTGGCATAGCTCTGATTTGATTGTGTCTGGCCAAGGCGAGCGGCAAGGTTTGTGGATTTTCCTGCTGCTTGCCCCGAGAATGTCCTGTGCCTTTTCTTGTATTTTTTTCTTTTTTGTACATTCTGCGGACTGGAGACAATTTTTCGCTTTGTTCGTTTGACATTTGCCGGATGGCTGAAGGACGGGTTGACCGAAGGACGCCGCTATCTCTTCGCCGCTCTCTGTCAATGTCCCTGCTTTTGATATTGATGTCCTTTGAAGTGTTTTCAATTAGTTTGCATTTCGCTTGTCGCCATTCCTGCACTCCTTGGTCTCTACCAAGGGTTTCTTTTTGGACATAGGCACTAGGGGTATATAGCATTTCTATTACAAACAGCTAAAGAAATCACCATTTGTATACACTAAATATCTTTAAAACAAAATTTCATTTACAAATTTAAATGTGTAAATAAAGTAATGGTGTAAATATGAGCTTAACCAAATACAAAATAGATAAACTCCACCGGAATGCTCGGTATCCCCGGGTTGTTACGCCTCTTTCTTGTTCTGTTCCTGCTGCGGGCAGCAGGCGAGAGGGCATATTAATAAAAGACAGACGACCAGGGGAATGTCCTGTGACCGTCTGCTAATTGAACGGACTATCCAATCCGTCCGGGACTTGTCAGCTTTGCGCCAAATGAGTTTCAAAGGTAAACGGGGAGCGGAAAGCTGGAAACTGCCAACTGCCAACTGCACAAAACTGTATACATGTGTCCCAAATTGGCGCTCAGTCGGATTAGCAGCTTTTTGCTACAATCACTAGCCCTTTTTTCGTCCCTTTAGCCGCTGCATTCAGGTATGACAACTGCGAACAGGTGGCTGGCAAACATTTACGTAAACTGCTCGACCCCTTTCCTGCCTTTCAGCTGGCCATAAATATTTGCGCCGGCTAATTCAGTGAGCATCTGGGTCGCGCTGATCTCTGACACAGCCCCTGCATAAATTCAGGGCGAGTGGCAGGGATCTAAATATCCTGCAGATACCCCAGTCCACTCCATTCCCCCCATTTCCGTTCTGGGGCCATCGGCATAATTTACTTGGACTTCCGCTTTGGCTCACTCCACCCGTGATGTGCATATTTTATGCCTTTTATCATAATTTATGCGTTGATACGGCAAATGCTTAAAATTAAATTCAATTCACACACACACAGTCGTCCTTTTTGTGTTTGCCGAATGCATTCAATTTTGATTTAATGTAACGCCGCGCCCCTTTCACTGCAGTTGCCATTTCTAGCTTAGTGCAAATGACTGCTAAAATTTGCATAAATTGCACTTAATATACGCTCCATTTCCATATGAATATTTCGGTGAGATCAGGTTATGCAAATGAAACCCAGACGTGCCTGATTGGATAATTGCCGGTAATCAACAACAAAACGCTTTTCTAACCTCTGTGAATTCGGAACTGGAGCCGCAAATAAATTTAAACCCGATTTGTGAAAATATAATTCTTTCCTTGTTTTCAATTCTAAATTGGAAATATTTAGTCAAATTAAAAAGCTTTTTGCAATTAAAATATTTTAGCTTACTCTTCCTAGTGTTATTTTTGTTTTATATTGTTGTATATAACTTTCTTCCCTTTTCTCACTTAACCTAGAGAAGGCAAAAATTATTTAATTAAGACATACAAAGCCTGGCTCCTAGTCCAGCTCTAGTTCTATGCCGGCTTCTTTGCTCGTTTTATTGAATTCGTTCGTGCAATAAAAATTTATTACCAGCATCTCCATCCGCCTTCCATCCCAATGGTTCCACCCAGACTGGCCCATAAAAAACTTGTGGAGAAAAAAAAGTAAAGAAAGGGAAAATCGGGGGGATAAGGATGGAAGCTGATGATTTTATCACGGCCAGCAGTTTTTCAGCTTGAACTGTGGCAATGGCCTTTTATTCAATTTGCGCGCTTCATTCAAATTGTTCGCCGGCCAACCGAGGGAAAGAAATGCAAAAGTTTTGGCCGCCTTTTGAACTTTTTGGCACTCGCCACCGATGTATTATTGAGTCTGTAAATCGCCAGCTTGTAGCCAGTTGAGCCAACTGCAGCCGGCTGCTTTAATTTCAATTTAACATGAGCAGAAAAAAAACAAAAATGCGAAAATGCGAGAAAGAAATAAAGTGAAGGCATCGCCGCGGGGCGCATAAAATGCGGCATTAATTTGACAGGCAAGTCTGGGTGCAGAGGCATGTGTGGAGCAGGAGCAGCAAGCAATGGAGCTGTTTTTCGGGGGCGTTAAGGGGTTAAGAGCTGTCGCTGCCGGGGCGAAAAAAAAGAGAATGAATCGCGTGAACAACTTAACGTATCATGTGGCAAGCTGGCGGATTCGATTCCCCGAAGATGGCCAGCGGCAAATCGAGAATACTCACTGGCGGAAAATCTGAAATACAATTCAGTTAAAAGTGAAGTTCTAATTTCAGCAGAATCCCTTTAAAACTTTCAAATAATAAATTTTGTTGTGAATTACAACGCAGAAGTTGGATTTCAAAGTATTAGAATTCGCTTAATCCGCTGGAAATAGAGAAAAATTATTCACAATACAAGGACTTACTAGATTTTTCTTCAAGTTTATACCAAATTATATTTCATTCACCTGAGAGCACAAATTTAACGTTAACATAATCTCAGCGCTGTGTGATGGTTCTATTACCTCTGGCCACAGGTCCGTCTGTGCCGACTTGCCCACCTTTGTGGTGGTTTGGGCAAGGTTTTCCCGCGACGTCTGCTTCAAGATCATCCTGAAAGCTCTTGAAGAGGCCATGGCCTTTGAGAGAACACTGACGTATGGAGGTGCTCTTGCCACATCTGCTTGGCCGGCGAAAATGCAAAATATCCGTACCGCAAGCAAAGCCGGCGGACGGCTGTTGCGATAATTAATTCATAATGCCAGGAGAGTATCCGCTCGAGTGGCCGAGAAGAGCAGAGCAAACACTTTATTAAAATTAAAATTTATCTAAATTGCGACAGCAAGCTATTCTATCCGCAAAGTACTTGGGCAACTCCGTCCGCCGCCGCCGCCACCGCTTTTTTTCCGGCCTGACAATGACGGAAGGGTTGCTCCTGAAGCCAGAGCAAAGCAGTGTCTGGCCCCGTTCTGGTTATTTTTCCCTCTTTCGCCAGGACTCACTTTTCCCCTTCTCCCGAGCTGCACTCCTTCTTGCTGCTGCTCCGGCGTCTTGTGTCTGTCAAACGTCAGTCTTGGCGCTGTGGAGCGTTGAAATTGAAAGCTCCGCTCGCTTTGTCTTCTGCCCAGGTGGTGAGAAAGCTGGCGGGGATCTGTCCAGGGGATGGTGCAGTGGTAGTGGGGGCCTGGGCCTCTGCATTCGCAATGTGTCACTTTGATTTATTATTTTCGACAGCCCTCCCCACGGAGCCCTGCTTAAAGCACTTGTGAGAATAAGCAGAAGGAAAAGCGTACACTATGATTCAAAATCGCGACTAAAATATATTGTATATATTAAACCCAAATTAATAAATGCTGGGATTGTTAGGCTTGAGTTGGATAAGGAAATTTATTTAAAGCGACCATAGTCGATATTATAGAAATTTATGAAATTCTTTGGAAATGTTTCTCTTATCTTAGATATCTTCTCATATTTTAAGAATAGGTGAAATAATCTACTTCATAGATATTAACCGCAGAAATAAATTACATCTTTAGGCTTCGAGACATGTGTGCGATTCAGTGACATTCTCTTTAATATGTCGGACAATATTAATTAAAATTAGCTTAGGAATGCCTGAAATAAATGTAGTATAAAATATTACTGAAACAGTTGAAATATTCTTAATATGATTTTGAGCTCTATATTTTTGTCGATATATCAATCAGATTTTACCTTTAGATATATGTACCATTTGGGCATTACCAATCCGTTCACGTCTGTAGATCTCTTTATTTTTCTGAGTACATCGGCTTCTGTGTGCGGTTCTTGGGGAGCGCAATTTTTCATTTCCCTTTGCATTTTTTACACGCCCCTGCCACTTTGCGTTTTTATCTCATTTATTTATTTTACAATTAGACAAAGTGAAGTGCACTTCCACACGGGCAACAGCTGCACATGCTCGGCGTGGATGCTGTGGGGTCCGCAGGTTACGGATTGGGGTGGCAATGGCAATGGCAATTGCAATTGCAATGGCATCTGCACCTCCATGTCCACATCCACGTGCCCGTCGGTTGTGTACTTTGCGGCATGGCAGCAGGCCAAGGAGCAGAACTGGGAGAGGGCCAAAAAGGTAACGTGGGCGGCGGCCTTGTGGCTGTCCTAAATCAAAAGCTTACGGCCGAACTGCTTAAAATTAACATTAGGGCTTAAGTACGGCATAGCATAGGCTCACGGCGCACAGACACCAGATACGAGCGAACGAGATACTTTCTTGCTGAGATACTTTCTCGCCAAGGCTGAGCCGGCAGGGCAGGCAAGCAATAATCATAAAAGTAGCCCGCACACAAGTCTCTCGCAAACTTTTCACATCGACGAAACAAATGGCAAATGGGCTGGTAGAAGAAACACTTAAGCGCCAGGTAAGTGAAAACTCAAATAAAAATGGCAAAACACCCCCGAAAAAAGGAGGAAAACTTTTACAATGCGAACGCGACTCGATGTTGGGCTATTTTTGGGCCTTCGCTCGGATTCGATGAACCCCCGGCAGCACGGCAGCTCTTTAAGGCAGCTTAGGTGAGACTTTAATTCTGATTTACGGATGCCTTACATAAGTTTATCGTGGGGGATACAACGGAATAAGTTATTATTTATCCGAAAGGCTTAATCAAAGGTAACTATATAAAAATAGCATAAATAAGCCGAAAAAACTAAGCTTCACAAAAATTTAACTACACAAATTGCCAAATAATTTATATTTTAATAAGTTAAAAGACACCTTTGTATAAAAGATAATAAACATAAATACTCAACGCACAATTTTTAGCAAAAATTGCTGAGAAAAGCGAGACCCTAGAGTCAAGTCTTTAGACTAAACATTACCCGGTTGCGGCGCCGTCAACAGGCCCATCGGGAGCACGTACGCAGCTCGAGTTTCGGCTAGCCAGACTATATACAAAAGAGTCTCTTTTCTCAAAGGAAATACATAAATACGAGAATGTACTTTAATTTTCCCATAAATAAAAATAACTCACTCAATCAAAGCTATTCTGCGTAGCCAAACTTCACTCAATAAAGCTTTTCGATCCGTACCGAGGCTTGATCGACACCAAAGGAAGAATTTAGAAATGAGTTCAGTTTGGGAGCTGAAAGAATAAGGTCAGTCTTATTAAGAATAAAAATTATATAAGTTCTTTTGAACAAGCTTATAACAAAGACTTATTATTTGAGCAGTGAAATGTTGTGAACAAGTGATTTAAAAAAGTCAGTAACGATCAGTGTAAAATTATGTAAATAGTTAAGAAAAGGTGCAATTTACATATGCAAGTTTACAAAAAATATATACAATTTAAAATATTTCTTTAAAATGTTATGTTAAAAATGAATTAAAAAATTAGTTATGAATAACTATATGTACCACAAATATTATTATATTTTAAAATAATTTATTTATATTTGTTATAGGAATCTACTGCATAAAGTCATCATGGCTCTGGTGGAACTATCAGATTTCGAATTGAACCAAGCACTTATGCTAATCGCACAGGTGCCAACCTTCGATGGAACTCCAGAGGATCTATGCACATTCATAGCACGAATTGAGAGTATCCTGAAATTGTATCCCACCCAGGATGAGCGACAAGCCCGGATTATGTATTTAGCAACCGACTTTCGACTATTGGGAGAAGCCAGTCGAGTTAATTTGGTGGAAGAGGCGAAGACCTGGTCCGAACTGAAGCCAGTCCTGATTAAAGCATTTACAATCAATTCACGTTTTAACGAAAGCCTCCGAGGCTTCGTAGATGAACTGGAATATAAAGCCTTCCAAATTCGTAGTAAGTTGGGTCTAGACGATGAAAATACCACCAACAAAGATGTTGTTGACCAAAAGCTTTCAGATCGTTACTTAAAGTCTTTGAAACGACTCGATATTTCAACTATTTCGATTCTTAAGAAAGCTTCTCAAATGCGGGAATTTTATGAACGAGAATTAGCAAAGGATAAATATAACGATCTAAATAACGACTATGACCCTAATGATTTTTGTGACTTACACAAGAAACGTAATTTAGATAAAGAACCAGAGTCCCCACGACTCGTTAGGCGTGCGCATAGAAACCTAACTAGAAACACTGTGCCACCTAAAAATACAGATACTTAAATAAATTTTTTTTGTTCCGAAGAAATACTAAATATAATATAAAGAAAGTAAACAAACCCGAAAGATAAAAAGCTCGAAAGAGTTGTATACACTTAACTAAAATTTGTAACTTTTATAACTTTGTAACTCATAACCCATTAATAAATTTCCTCATAACTATTATTTATCCAGTTACTACTCTGACTTTAGGTTCTGTTTAATAAAATAGAAAAGCGTTCCTCGAAATGAGCACCAAAGGGTTCCTCTTGGAATCAAGTGTCTTTGCACCCACGTTCTCAATGCGGCTTTGATGCTTTCCTCGATGCGCCTTGGGCTAGGCTATGGCTATGCAAGGCAAGGCTTTATTATTGCGGCGTCAGCTCTTTGAAGTCAGCACAAATTTTGATTGCAAACGGCCAGCGGCCTGACATTTATTGCCGCCCGGCTTGGACTCTGGTCTGCGGATTGGGGACTGTGGATTGCGGTGCAGCATTTGCTCGGACTCCATTTGGCAGCCCGATTATGAAACTCTGCATCCTCTAATTGTAATTTCAGCTTCAACTGGGCTGCCTCGACTTTAAGGCACCGGGAAAAACTCCAGAGAGCGACGAAAATGTTGCAAAAACTAAGGCAAACTGCTAGTTTTCATTGCATTGGCCTGCCGGGCAAGGTTGAAATGTCAACGCAAGTCACACAGAGACAATCATACAAGCCGACACACACCCACTGGCACAGAGATTTATCGGGAAATATGCAAGCTGCGCAATTTTCCCCCTCCATTTTGGGCCAGCCAGTCGAGTTGCCCCTTTGGCTAGATCTTTTTAGCCAAATCTGGACTTGTTGGTTAACTTGAAAATTAAAACTCGAGGTCGTACAAATTAGACTATCTTGTGAGTATTCATTACTTAGCTTTAACAGTTGGAATTACCTTAAGAATGAGTATGGTAATAGTAAATATATTAAAGTAAGTATTAATTTACTTAAATTGATCTTGTTTAAAAATAGTAAAAGTATTAAGAAGTAAACATAAAATTTAAGAAATAATTATACAAAATTCAGCATAGGTTTTCATTCCCTTATATTTTATTTATTTTGTACAATATGAAGGCACCAAGAATTAGTAAAGAAACATCACTTGAACTAAGTGATTTTCAACGTAAAAGCACTTTCGTTGGCACAAAGAAAAGTATCGTTTATAAATACTCTATTTATGACTGAATAGGATATAAATTAAATTTGTTTTCTTATTAATCTGTTGTATCTTGTGACTTACCAAAAAACTAAATCTTATAAACTTTGTTTCCGTTTCAAACTTGACTGGAAGCTGTGCCAACACTATAGCCCTCGCATCTGAGTGGACAAGCAGAGTCGAAAAATTTGTGAAATGCGACCCAATTTTGTCGTATCGCAACATGGCAGAGTTCGACACATTTCCGCACCTAGACTGAGGCTGAAGCTGGGCGGAGCTGGGGAGGGTGATCTCCCCGACTGACATTTTGTCGAGCTGTGCATTTCGGACCTGTGCAGGCGAAAGGCCGTGTGCGACGCCCACCACCCATCAGCATCAGTAGACTTTTCATGGCCCAGCTGAGCCATCCGTCAGTTCGATTTATGTCACGCAAACACGGCAGCCCGGTGTGCATTTGCGTTTGCTAATTAACAAACGTTTGGTCTAATTTCCAGGCAGGGACACTTTTTTTTGGCGGTCAAACTGACTAATTACACCGCAACGTAATCAACTGGTGCAGTAGTCTACTTCATCAGCAGGAAAATACTTTATTTGAACAATTAACCGCAGAAAACAAATATAAAATGAAAAGTCGGGGGAGTTGTACTCTTTCACGAATTAAATAAGGGTTAGTATATATAATCTACCCTACTATTTAAAAAGAAATATTGTATTTAAAATTTGGAAAACAAAAGGGTTTCAGAATTGTTTAGTTATTAATTTTTACCAAGATTTAAAATAGCATTTCTAATTCGAAATAGAAAATACTTTAATATTAATTTAATTTATTAATGCCACAAATCGTTGATTTAATGGTTGCAAAGGGGTTTCCCCCCGTCCCGTGAGTTATTTGAGGTCCCTGGAAATATGTGCTGATTTACATTTCAAAATACATTAACGAGCTTTCCTCGCGTCCTTTTTTTTTTGCCTCACAATGAACAGAGTTAAATTATTTTGAAATTATTTCCATCGCCAGTGGGTGGTCGTTGTGGTCATGAAAAAGCTCTGCTTTTAATGCAAAGTGTTTGTTTGGCAACAGTTCGGGGTTAAAAAATCCTAATAATTGAAGCGTTTAAATTCACATCAATATAAATTATGCACAGTTAGTGTAATGAATATTTTGCAGTTAAATACCACACCAACCTCTGTCCCCAGCTCTTGTTTTGGGAAGCCACTCTAATGTGAGATTACCATTAAACGTGTTATTGTAAAATATATTTCAAATAAATGCCCATTAAGGTTCATTAGCGAATGGCAGTTGACAGCCCGCGAAGGGGGAATAAAGGTAATGATTATGTTTTGAAAAATATTATAAATTATTTGTAATTGATATTTATAGTAAAAGATTCGCAAGGAAGAGAAATGAATTAAATAATACTTCAAGGGTAAACCTTGGGTTTCAAGGAGTATTACACATTTCGAGTCATACCATTTTTTGCACTTTGTCTGTCGAACGATGACGATGGGGCTCTTCATAAGCACTAATGCCAGTAATTAATGTGTATTTGCAATAATTAATCAGCTGCTTGTATTTGTAATTGCCAAAGTGTGCGCTAATTCGAGTGTGCACTAATGCATTGAGCCATATATTTGGATTAGGCAGTAATAACAAATTGATGGTACTTGGAGTCGCATTAAATAACATAAGCTTGTAAATTTAAATATTTATAAAATAAATGTAATTAAGGTCTTTTGAAGAAATCTTCTTTATAATAAGCAATATGCAGTTAAATGAAATTCGATTATGCTGCAATGACAAATCCCATTTCCAACCGAATTGGTTTGACTTTCCAGGCTACCTGCTAGCAATCCTTGCCGAAAACCGCAAAAAGCAATTATCAAATAAAGCAAAACAAGGACATTTGGCCCAGCAATGCAAAGAAACAAAGCAATGCAAAACAACAGGAAATCAAAAAACAAAAGCAGCTCCGAGTCAAACGCAAAATGAAAGGACATTAAACATGAACGAGCATTGTGGCACAAAGTAAATGGCAGGATTAAAACGGCTCTTTCTGTCTCCGGCCGTATGTGTGTGGGCTGCCATGGGGCGGGCGGGCATCCATGACCACGGATGCAAGGACACATCCCAGACGCCGCCTGGCCTCACCAACTGAGCCTGATGCAGCCTCAATGCCGCCACTTAAGCAGCGCTACGTGAGCCAAGAGACACACACGCAAATAACTGCGGGGGTAGCTTTTAATTATCTCGTTATTTTTTAATTTCCACCATTTCACTGATTTCATTTTGAGCACATCGAGCGCGACGGGCGGTCGGTCGCCAAATGGAAAGCGGGAGAACAAAATAGGCGGCAGAAGGAGAAGTCGGCGCCGTAATCCCGACGCCATTCCAACCTGCTGAATATGCAGAAAACGAGGACCTTAAGACGCAACTAATTCTCTGCTCGCTTAATTCTGTCCAGGTTGTTGTCTTTGCGACACACGGAGAAAAACAATAGGGGAATTTAGTCAATGATGTCTAAAGCATTGTTTTAAATAGTGTTACTTGCGTCTTAATTATTGAATAACACTACAACTTATAACCTTGAGAGAATAGTTCCGTTGAAATAAAAATGGCTTTAACTAGAGCGTCAACTGTACAAGACCATAAACCTTTTGTACTCGTTATATAATTCAAAATATTCATAATTTCAAATTCACCATATCACAAGTGCAATTTATTTCTATTTTTCTCTGTTCAGGGATAATTTGCTTACGCTCTAATGGCTCGGCCACTTGGAGTGGTTCTTAAAGCCCCACAAAAACGACGGCGGAGTGTAAAGTGAGCTGAAAAACAATTAAGTCAGCTGGGGAAGCTCGACGACACCGACGACACCGACCGCCCGACAGCCGACCGCCGACCACCGACCTCTCGACCCATCAGCCCTCCACATTAACATCAAATTAGTTCGTGGATTAACACGTTTTTCACATGCCGGTGGCGCAGAGCAGGCAGGGAGCTTCAAGAGCCATGCCCAAGCTCCATTACGCATACGACACGTTGGCGGGAGGGGGCCCTAAGGGGAAGGGGAATGGAAGGCACCGTCCCGTTCTTTAGTTTCGACCCGTGCTCAGCGAGGCATGTGAAAGGCTTACTACACTAATTATACTCATGGCCGGCCTTTATTTTTCGGGGACATAGTTAAAAATACTCCAAAGTTTATTATTAACAAGTGAAACTATATTAAGAGTTGCCATCCGGGATAGAAAAAAAAGATGGGCTAACGTGGCTCACAGCTGTGCTTAAAGTAATAGCATTAAAGTGTCCATCTTTATTTTAAATAAAATGAGAAAATTCATGTAATACTTAAAGTTTCAAAATGCAACTAGAGTACAATACTTGGTTTGCTAAAAACTAAGTTTATAATTTCAATATTAATTTTTATTTAAAATCAAAGCCATTGAAAAAATATATATTTATGAAAGACTTATTAAGACTTACAATGTACATATTTATTTTTAATAGAAAAGTAACTGATTTTTTAACGAAACATAAAAAGTAGACTTCTAGTTGAAAAATAAATTGTTGTTAAAAAAACTATTCATTTCTTAAGAAAATAAAATTTGAAAATAAAAGGTTAATCTTTACTCTAAACGAAAAGCAATTGATTTTAGTGTATTTAAATGTTAACCCACAAACTAAACGCATTCTGCAGATGCAAAAGTTTTCCCAGCAACATGTTATATTCTAAAGAGTTCCAGGACTATTATCTTCGCCACAACTGTGGTTATATTTAAATAAAGTTTCAGCTCGACCTGGCAAAATTGCAGCTACAAAATAGGCTTCATCGCTCTTTTGTCATGCCCGGCAAGAGCCGGCAACATATAGCCGTATATCTTGGAGCTAAATCAGTGGCACAATGAGCATATTGTATGGCTAAAAAATTTAATGCTTACGTGCCTGCAATATCTGCCAGCACGAAGAATGCGATTGCAGCGGATGAAAGGGATATGTGAGGCGCATCGACGGCACTGGCAAAGTTCATAAATAAAGCGTCCGAAAACCTCGGCTTTTGGCTTTGGTTTAAAATAAAAGTTCCTCTCCACGTCGTCGTCGGCGAAAAAATAATGGAGAAGTTGCTTGGAAAATGCTGCACTATAAAGAAAATCGTTTACTGATTTACTCGCTGTGGGGGAAATCGGGCGGGTAGAACGCTGCAACTAATAAAAGTTTTCGCCGTTCGGCGTTCGGGGCTGGTGGTGTGCCAGCCACACCCCCAAATACACACACTCGAGTCCTGGTCATCCTGGTTGAAATGTTTGCTGTTGTGGCTTTTCAGCAATTTCAACGCACGTCCAGAGGGGGCACAACAAAAAAGAGAAGCTTAATCCGCCCGGCACTTTAATAATGAGATTTATATTGAAGAGAAATTGATTGCCACGAAGGGAGTCGATAAATGCCAATAAGCATCTGAATGATCGGGCTTTATAATAGAAGAATACTTCCACTGTTTTTTCTAACAACTATATTTTTCTAGCAACAAAAAAAAGGGCATTTAAACCCTAGCATTATATAGTTAATGCCAGTAATTTATTTAGCTTAAAAGTGGGAATGCTTTTTAATTAAATGTCCACAATGTACTAGTATGCTAAATTTGATGAAAATTTTTTTATGTACATGTTTTAAAAATCTTTGCTGTATAATTAAAAAATAAAAGTTGAGTTTTATATAGAGTCCTAGGGGTAAAATAGATGTATGTTACAGTAGTTGCTTTATGTGAATATTAATAGATCGACTCGACTGTTAATGCGGGTTGAGATGACTTATACTTAATGGTAACGAAAATATTCGCTTTAATGCTTTACAGGTTTGTAATCAAAACGTATGTGTTATAAAAGAGTTTCATAAGAATTAAATAAAAAATTTAAACAGCTTTTTATGTTGAGCGACAATGTAAAAACATTTGACATTCAAACTGTTTACTCGCAATACGGGCGGCCTCTAGCGGAAGAAAATAGCAACAGACGTAAACTGGCGATGCCAGACAGCAGAAAAATTATCTCATAAAATAGTTTAAAAAAGTTTTCTGTTAAATTTAAAATTTCAAAACATTAGACATTCCCTTGAAAATAGGGATAAAAAGAAAATAAACACATGTTAATAATTTAAAGAAAAATTCTGATGTTTTAAAAGCAGATAATAAGAAATAATGTTATTTTTATGAATTTACATTCCAATTAAAATTTTGTTGAAGCTTGACTCTTTAATATAATATTGGTCTCTTGGGAGGAGTTGAAAACTCTAAATTTGAACTCGTGACAAATGTCTTAAGCTTTATTTTCAAGCTATGAACACATTTTAAATTAAAGCAATTAATTTTCTTAGTATTTCTAACTTTTCACTTTTCCTGGTACATCATTTATTAAAAACCTAATGTTTGTACGTTATATATCATATGCTAATGTAAATACAAATGTTTAGCTTTTCATTTTTCATAATAAATTAATTAAATGAAATAAATTATTACGTAAACAAACAGTAAATACAAATAACATCAAGAGAAAAAGTTGGCTCCTTTCGCTAGATTTATTTCCTGTTTTTGTCAAACGATTTCCCAGCACAAAACCATTCCAGTTTCTGTGCCAAAAGAAACGCAATTAAACTGGCTAAGTTACATCCAATATCCAGTATCCAGTACTCAGAGTTAGAGGCAGATCAGAATCAGAATCGGAATCTGAATCAGAACACCGCTGTGAAAAACACTCAAGAAAGTGTACTGACTGCCGCCAGCGGAAGTGACATTTTTGCCACTTCGCACATATTCAATTAGGTGGATTTGCTGGCGAGATAAATTGATTAATTTGCCCACAGCGGCACGGCAATCGCACAAAAGCCAACGTGTATAAATACAACAAGAACTCTGCAATCCGTCAGCAGTTGTTCTAGAACCAGTTCGCCGGCAAACAAACGTGTTGCCAACGTACGCCCACGCCTCCAGCATCGCCAACAAACACTCGACTGCCGGTAAGTAATGGTGTCTCCGGTATCGGGTACCGATCCTCTGCATACGTCACTGGTCCGAAAACTTAAGCCGCTTCTTAAGAGTCACGCCCACAAATCGCGAGTGACGTATACGCCGCATGGGCTTTATCCATTACTCATACGCATACGAATGCGGCGCGTGTTGCCAATTAGTTAGGAAACATACAATTTGTGTCGCATAAAATTAACATAACTAAAAAATTTCCCACGATATAATACGGTGTGATTTCAGCTCATTCCACAGCCATATAGCCATATATTTCCATATTTTGTTTTGTCTGTTTAGCTTCGCACGGAATAAATTGTAAATCGAAACCAGTTGCCAGTCGGCAGCGTGTCCGGTTGGAGGCAGGACAAAAGAATTCCTATTTAAGTTATTACTTTATTTCTCATATCACTGGGCATCTGGTCTTGGGTCCGTTCTACGCTTTACATTTTAACCATATATTTTTACTGCATTTACAGCGCCATTAATTAATGGGCTCGCCAGTCGCATACGATTTGCATTCATTACGTTTTCAGTTCAGTTCGGCTGTGTCCGTTTGCTCGACACTTCCTGATGCCATAGGCTTTTAGTAGTTGCTTTTCGAAAAGAGCTTTTGCCTTAGCCATTTACTTTCTTTCCCAGGTTCGGTGAATTTTTTCGTTTGCTCTTGAGAATCGGGGAAATTTCTGTAAGCCATTAAAATAAGCTAAAAAGTATTGAGTTGAACTATAAGGCTTTTTCTTATATTTACCGTCAATTATGTCTTTATTTATATTAAATAACTTGCTATAATTTTACATGTATTAATTTAGTACATTTCTTCACAGAATTTATAAATATTCTTTAATGCCGCTTTGCATTCCTTAAATTCCGTTTGTTAAATGCCCGCACTAATAACGCCATTAAATCTATTCACCTGAAAATTATGCAAGATTCAGCATTTAAACATTTTTCTATACAGAAAGATACGTATTTTTTTGCGTATCGTTCGCCAATTTGCATACGCTTAGCAACTATAATGGATATTTTATTGAGTTTGTACTGCTTTCGATTGGCTCAAACATCTGACGTATCTTAGCGCCACTGGGGCTGGCTGGTCGGACGACTTGCTTCGCATCTGCGACCGGCTTCCACAGTTGTTTTTTTTTTATTTTATTGATATTTTTTTATATTGTATTTTGCCGCTGCCTCGGGCTTCTTTACGCTGTTAAGCTTTCGCATCTGAGTTTGGGCCGAGAGCATATATATAAAATAAGAAGACAAACGAGCGATAATAATTATTTCCACTCCGATCTAGCCAGACAACGGTCGCAATTCAGCAAGCTCTCTTAGCCAAACCTATTGGAGTCCTAAATAGATATCAATATGAACTGCAAGCCCTTGATTTTGTGTGTTTTCGTGGCAGTTGCAGTCTGCCTGGTGCAACACGGAGGTGCACTGCCTGCCATTGGGCATTATACGCACAAGAGATTTGGTAAGTTTTTTCAAGGACCAATCGTCTTGGAGCGCATAATAATTGTGCAATTTTATATTTAATTTTTCCTTCAGATTCCATGGGCGGCATTGACTTTATTCAGGTTGGTAATCAAAATTAATTGATATTACTTATTTGGAATTTTAGGACTGTTTAAAAATGTAATTAAGAAATTAATGTAATATTTAATTCCTATTAAAGTTTCTAATTTTTTAACTTACTAGATAAATTATTAATGGAATTATTAAGGGATTCATGGATTATTAATGGAAGACCGTACAATAGATTAAATTCCTAAAAAATATATTAAATTCATTTAGAACTTGGAATACTTTTATAAAGCTGTAGGTTTCTCAAGAAAAATGTAAAGATTGACAACTATATAATCCTTTATATTTAGAATAATTCAATAATAATATTACTTCTATTTATCACCCAGGTCTGTCTTAATAACTGCGTCCAGTGCAAGACCATGCTGGGCGATTACTTCCAGGGCCAGACTTGTGCGCTATCCTGCCTCAAGTTCAAGGGCAAGGCGATTCCCGACTGCGAGGATATAGCCTCCATAGCTCCGTTTCTGAATGCTCTAGAGTAAGTTCCCAGCGAAGCAGCGGCTCTTGTGCGGTGTGTGAGGTGTGTGGATATGGATATTGGACTTGGATGTGTGTGCTTTTACGGCCTGTGACTCAGGTGTGGATTTATTTGGGTCAATGCGACGCGATGCTCAACACGAATCTTGGCGATCTTGGCTTCTGATGTCTACCACAACGATGATGAAACTGACTTTGCTAAAAAAAAAAATGAATTTCCAGCGCGAAACCAAAGAGTTCCTATTAATGTGTAATTTTATAGTGAATAAACAAATTCCTTAGAAAAACGTTCAACTTATTTTGGGCTTAAAAAAGCGTACAAGGATTTTTAAAAGGAGGAAAGTGAGTGAGAGTTTTTGTAAAAAATATAATTAAAACATAGTTAGCTATTACTCCAAAAAAATATAAATAAATCTTCACTTACCTTAGATATTCAAATAATAAACACCTTAAAATTAATCAAAATAAAGTTTTACTTCCTCTTAACGCTACATAAATTTCTTAAGAATGTTTTTTGTTTTAGTTTTATTTAAAAAATACTTGCATATACAAAAACTTACATCGATACATATTTTAAGAATTATTCATGTTTCTTTATCGCGTTTTTCCGATTGCTTCGATATGCTTTAACTTAATCGCTCTATTTCTGCTATTTAATATTAATATATACAGAGAATGTATGGGTCATGCACGGAAATGCTGGAAAGGGCTCTGGAGAGAATGGCAGTGTCAAGACTACTACTGACTGGCTACAGAAATGGGCGGGGTGGGCACAGACTAGTTAGGAGACTAAGCAGTGAGAAAAAGGATAGAACAGGACGTCCCGAGACGGAAGTTACAGATACAGACGTTGGAGGCCAAAAAATGAATCGAGATTGTTGAACGAAACGACGTGGAACACACAAATGGCAGTTACTTCCTAAAGTTCAGCAGCGTGTCCGGTATTTCATTGATGTAGTTCTGGAAAAATACGAAAGTTAGTATCGGAGCTAGTGAAAGCTTTATATTAATTTACATAGAGCGAGGGATCTACGCCATGGCCGCCAAAGTCGGCCCACTTGGTTAGATCGATTGAAGGAATTATACCGCTCTTGCAGGGCACTCGAGGGTTGCTAAAATGTAAGTGAGTAATTAAACATAAAATGTCACTTCTTCTCTGATAAATCAATATTTACATTTCGTGATCTGGCAGGACCATGGGATAGATCTGCACGGTGTCAATCAAGTCGGTGTTGTCGCAGATCAGTCGGGACAGCTTCGCCTTTCGGATCTCCTGCAGCTGCTCTGGAGTGAATGAGGATGGCTGGTTGGGCAGCTCATACCAGAAGCGATCACCTCGACGCAGATAGCTCATCTGGGTGGCAATGACGCAAGCAAAGGTCGGTCCCAGCATAGAGCCAGGCAGGGATTTCTCCGAGACGCCGCCAGACCAAAGATCAATATCGGCAGGGTGTCTGCAATTACATGAGGTAAGTTATACAAGTTTCTGGTCATTTGTACAAAGAAATATTTTAAAGATTTTTAACACCACTCACTCACTACCACACTCACTCAAATATGCTGCCGTAGCGCAGAACCGTCTCATTGGGCATGGAGCCGTACATCTCGTCCCAGGTGTTTGAGGTGGGCAGTCCGCAGAACTTGCGGAACTCCATGTAGCCGGGAATGCCGAACTCGCGGCCACGCTGCATGTTGAACGACACCAGATCCATGCCGAAGCGGGCGCCCTCCTTCTTGAACAGATGGTTGGTCACCTCCTGCGTGATCGAGTCGTCCATGGCCTGGGCCACCTGGTTCATCAGGCCCATGAAGTACTCGTCCAGGACTCCGGCGCGGTACAGGTCGTAGGGCCTGCGAATGAGGTCCGACAGTCGCTTCGAGGCAATAAACTTATGGGCCTTGGACCACCGCTCCACAGCCGTGGGCAGCAGGGAGTGGCCAAAGCGGAAGGCGGCTCCGGCAAAGGAGTCGATGATGCCGGGATTTACTGTCGCGTCGTAGCCGTCCCAGTATCCATCCTTCTGCAGAACCAAACCGAACTTCTCCATCACCTCCTTGCCCAGCAGAATGGGCAGGAACTCGTTGAATGTCACGTGCTGAACGATGGCAATGTTGATGCGTCGGGCCTCCTGGAACAGGGTCTCGTCGTCCCAATGCTTGTTGATCTGCGACAGGCCGGTGGCCAGCCGGTTGTGCTCCCGGGCCATCAGGGTGTGCATGCAGGTGAGCACCAGCTGCTCGTTTACCCTGATCTCGCCGCCCTCGAAGCAGTACATGCTCTTGTTGGGCCGCGTACATCCCTCGTCCGGAATGTCCAGCTTGAGGGGCAGCAGATCCTTCAGGCCGTACTCCTGGAACACGGGATTCATGCGCATTAGTCCACCGTAGCCAGTGCGCAGCTTCCGAGCAAAGGCCTCCTTCACTCCGTAAACGGTATTGGCATCGATGACACCGGTCAAGGTGTTGAATTGCTGACGGGATCCTGGGAAGGGAAGGCAAGAATGGAAGGGAAAATAAAAATTTAATTAGGTAAACAAAATATATTTTTATGGAGATTGCAAAGCTTTTATAATTTTAAAGTTCCCCATCAAAAAATGTTTAAATTGAGAAGAAGTATATGAATTCGTTTAAAACTTAATACAAATCTCTAACAGTGAAATAATATTTTCTGTTCCTTAATCAATATGTTTAACATATTTAATGAATATAAAGAATATTTGTGTTTAATTAAAACGTGACATTCTTGGAAATAATATTGTTTTAACAATCTTTTTTTATTGATTGGAATATTTATCCAATCATTTAACAACTACTCCCCTGTTTCTTTCTGTGCTTAAAAAGCGAAAAACCCACCCAATTTGCA
This sequence comes from Drosophila seguyi, assembly GCA_008042675.1. Lineage (NCBI taxonomy): Eukaryota > Metazoa > Arthropoda > Insecta > Diptera > Drosophilidae > Drosophila > Drosophila seguyi. Next base: position 89,212 of record VNJU01008154.1, read on the forward strand.
GCCTGGTCGCGGTGAGGGGAAGCCGCGCACGAAATCAATGCACTTGACATTAAACAGACGGTAGAAGTAATCGTCGTCGGGCACGCGGATCTCGTTGCAGTACGGATGCTTCAGATGCATCGGCCGCTTGCAGCACTCCTCGGGGTCGTTGCGGTTAATGGGATCTGAAATTGGAGATTGCACCAACATTAGATCTCCGTTCACACCATTAAAGTATAGACAAATTCATTATACATAAAATATACATTTTTTAATCTTAATTCAATCAGAAGCCACAATTAATTAAATTAATATTTTTTTTGTCTAAAAGGTAAATGATATTTTTATCTTTCCAGAAATATTAAACTAATAGAAATTCAGAGATATATTTTTATATTGTATTTTCAAATAAAAGATATATTTTGAGTCGAATCAAATAGGTTCATATAATAATTGAAATTGTTAGTTAGCAAAGTTAAAAAATAAAATAAAACGTAAAAATATAATTGTATTCATATTCTCACGTTTTTCAACATGAATTTCCCTTAAATGTATTTCTAGACTTTTATATTCATAACGTAACCAACTCACCCAGTGGCGTTCCCGTGAGAGTAAAGTCGTGATCCATGAACTGGCCCCAGGCGATGACCATCACGGTGCCGGCATGATCGTGGTAGCCGTCGTCGGGATGCATGGTGCGGGAGACCACGCGCGAGAAGGGCAGATCCCGACCTGTCACCGATATCCTGGGTGCGTTGATACCGTCCGCATATAGCGGCCCGATCAGGCGCTGGAACGGAGCATTGGCCGCCCCCCAGGTGGGGTGCTCGATGTTGTTGCAGAGACCATCGAAGCGGCGGTACTTCCCCGGACGACACTCCACGCCGGCGAAGAAGGGCGGGCACACCTCACGGATCAGGGTCTTGGATGTGTCGATGGTGGGCAGACCCTTTTCGATCTCCTCATAGGACAAGCCGTAGCTAAATAAAACATAATTGTAAACGGAATTGAAGTAATCTGTCAGGAGTAATTATCGCTGCATCTTGACGCAACTGCGGATATCGCTAAACTTGGCTTTTCCTGCCGCCGCTTTTTCTACGTGTAAGGCTGAGATTTTTATTGGAAAATTGCAAAATTATCGTATTAGCCCAGTTAGCAAACGGACCGCAATTAACGCGCTTTTCGACCGGCCGACAGATATTGAAGTTGATGCCTGCCTGACGTTGACAGTGGCAAATTTTTATACACTTTCAATTGGTATCTGCGTTTTTTGGCCTGCGATTTTTATGCTGACAAACTGGTTGGCGGAGGAAACTGAGGAAAGAGTGTGCCGCCAAAGGGACCGGCAAAAGCCAGCTCTTCCTCGAGTGCATGAGAAAGCGAGAAAAGCCAAAGGGAGACGGCGTCCGGCCTCCGGCTGTTGCATTGTGTGGAGTTGGAAAGTGAAAAACTGTGAAACTTCACAGTCAATTGGGCCTGTAATTTACCATCGGATGGGTGTTGTGGGTCGAAAAGCGTGAAAGTACATAGGCCGGAGATCTATAATAGTCCATCATTGATTTACAGGGGCTATTTGCTGCTGAAAGTCGTATCATTGCCTCAATAGAACGCCATATAGCCAGGCGGCAGCCACTGCAACACCCGTTTACAACATGTTATTAGCCGTAATCAAAAGATTATACAACGCCAATTCAGATGTTGCAGCTGCAGATGAAGATGCTGCCGAAGAAGAGGACGCCGCTCTCTGGACCGAAGCCCGTCTTAGACAACGAGTCTGAGTGAAAGTCGCACAAGGGGAGGTGACGAGCTTTAAGGCTAGCCAAGACTGCAAAACTGTGGCCAACTGACTCGCCAACCCGCTTACCCAGATTCCACTCCCCTGCACAGCGAGAAATATTAACAAAATAATTGTTAACAATTTTTTCCTATTAAGTTATCTAGAGGAAACTCTTTAGAAAAACTTGATTTCGATGAAGAAGCGGAGAAATAAGTGTGGTTATTATAGTCTCCCCCAGTGCAGACCCCAAACTGGAAACGCTGTGCGGCGTCTTCCGCAGCTTCTTCTCGTGGGGGGCAGTCACATGACGAGGGTTTCATTTTCTGGGGGCACCAACGAGGGGAGTCACGCGCACTCTCACTGGCTTACTGGCTCACTGGCTCAATCGCTGTTAGCCAAGCCAAAGCGGTCCATTGCATAATCCCCAGCCCCATCGCCATTGCCATCGCCATCCGCATCTCCATCCACATCCCTATCCCCATCTCCGCCTGACTCTGGGCTTGCATTTGTTTACATTTTGGCGCTGCGAGCTCCGCAAATAGCTGCAAATATTTCTGTGTGGCAAAAATGCGGTTGCGCCAGTTGGGAGGAAGGCTTCGACGAGCTCTCGAATGCACTTCTTCGGCTGCCAGCGACGACTGGCCATCAGTCAAAGCCGCTGACAATTAGCATTTGCATGTGCCAAACTTTCAAAAAGAACCGCGGCACACAGTCAGAAATCAGATCGTTTCTTGGATGGATATAATGCCTAAAAAGAAACTATTTAAACAAGAATTGTCTCTTAAAATACAAAGGCTCTTCTCTGATTAAAAAGCGAGACAACTTTTGAAATTAAGAAAATATTCTGCAGTTCCTCGAAAGAGTATTTTTTTCTCTGTGCCGATGCCTTCGAGCATGAGTTCCGATTTGTGGCGAGCGTAGAACCTTGGAGGCAAGAAAAGGCTCATGCATATTTGATGACTGCAGGCGGTCTTTTTGGCGGTTTACTGGTGCAGTGGCTCAGTGGTGCACCATTCCACAGAACGGAGCAGTGGTGCACGACTTAACTGCCTTGTCATGCGTGATTTGGCAATCGTTATTAGCGCCGAGGGACATGGTCGCAGTTGGGGCGGAGGAGATGTAGATCGTGGGCGTGCCAGGGCAACTTTCAAATGCGTTTAGCGCTGATTACTTACGTGCGGGCCAATTGGATGGAAATGTCGAGCAGCAGTTCGCCCACAGTGGCCAGTTCCTCCGGCTTCCAGTCTGATTTTGGCTGGGCCACGTCTGCAAAAAAAAATATGGGGTTATTATTAGGTCTATGTATTTTATTTACATCAAAGATAGTGGTTGGAAGTGACGGTTACTTCCTACTTTGCTTTAATTTTGTTTAACACAATGTCAAAAACTCATCAGAACCAAATAAATATTTAAATAATTCCTTTAAGAATCCAAAAACCAATCCGATAAGAAAATCTTACACATATAAGCTATGAAAACACAATTAGTGTACATGATTCATAAAACTTTTGCCCTTCGTTTTTCTCAAGGAGTTATAACTAAATTACATATAGTAAAAATATTCAGCTATAATTTAAAAAGCATAATAAGCAATTATTAAATTACTATATCTGTATTACTCACGAATTCGCTTGCGTGCATCCAAGTAGGCGGCGTTGATGGCATCGTAGGTGATGCAAGTTCCCGGTCCATTGTTATAGGGGCTCCTGCAAGTAAATTGAAGTGAAAGTGATTTCAATTGACTGTAACTGGCAATTTGTCCCTTATCACATGCTAACCACAAGCCCAACCCACACACACACCCCCTCTGGGAGGCCTGCGCACTGTCAGATAAAAAAATTATTGCCGGGCCAACGAGCTAAAAAGCCACGTTGAAAGGACAAAGCCAAGTTCTGCATTCAGTTGCGAACTTGACGTGGCCACAGCAGCATCGTTGGGATGAAGGAGACAGGAGAGCTGGAGCGGGCCCGCGTAAGACTTGCGGAAATACTGAGTGTCCATAAGGCAGACTATCGGAATGAAAAGATTCAGGAATTGTTGCAGAAGTCCTGCCAGGGAAAGCAGGGCCAACAAACGTGGCTAGAGTGGCTAAAAATTGTTTTGCTGCTTATTTTTTTGTACCTAATTGGAAAATTCTATTATGAGGAACTTCAGGGAAAGGTATGTGAACTTAAAATTTTAATTTCTTTACTTTTACTTTTAATGATATAATTTAAAGTAAAAACAAAGTAATATTTAATCAATCTACTACTCATGTATTTTATTTATTTATTAATTAATATTTATAAATTTTAGAATTGTGCGCTTTCTCTGCCACGCACCTTGCGTTACGCTCTCCGTCCGCCCGAGAGTTGTGATTTTTGTGAAAATATTCAACATGTACCCCGCCTTCAGAACATTAGCCCCCAGGAGTTTGAACAAAAATTCGCCTACAGCGCTGCCCCTGTTATTGTCAGTGATGCCACCCAAAATTGGACAGCAGTTTCGGTAATTATGTATGTATATTTTAAGCTTTTTACTTATAAAAGAATCATCATCTTAGCTCTTCAACTACTGGTACTTCCGTGATGTCTATGCCAAGGCCAAGCAAAAGCAGCATATACGGGAGTGCCAGTTTCTGCCCTACAAGACAGGATTCCAGGACATATATGAAGCTCTAGATATGCCGGAGGATCGGGTAAACCTAAAGCCGGGTGAGCAGCCCTGGTATTTTGGCTGGAGCAATTGCCATGCCGAAACGGCCGAGGAATTCCGACGGCACTATGGAAGGCCCTACTTTTTGCCCGAGAGTTCGGAGAATAATGCAGTCGATTGGTTCTTCATAGGTAGTTCCGGGCTGGGCGCCCAAATGCATGTAAGTAAGGGGAATAACAACCGGTCTTTACTCATATTTATGCGCCTCAAGACTTTATATTTTTAGCTCTTTAGGTCATAGAAATTGTACGATAAGTTATACGCCCTTAAGTTATGTTTTTTAGTAATTAGCCGAAATCCATAAAAGAGTTACGAGTTAATTTTAAGGCTGTCGGGTTTTCATGTTTATTAGCAGAGCGAAGACGCGTCGAATTTTAACGAGAATAAATCATACAAATATTGTCTGAATTGATTGGAAACATATATTTTTCTTCAGATTGACAACGTGAGACTGCCGTCGTGGCAGGCGCAGTTGGCGGGCAGCAAACGGTGGCTACTGGTTCCACCTCCCGAGTGCTACCTGCAGTGCAAGAGCTTCGATGTTGTCGTCCAGCAGGGCGATATAAGTAAGTTGTGGCAAACAAATTAAAATTAAGGCAGTTTCTCATCCTACAAATAATTTATTTTCAAAGTGACAAACTGATTCCCTGAAAAATACTTCTGTGGAAGCCTAAACTAACCCGTCTTGGCCTCCTTGCAGTTGTGCTGGACACGAACAAATGGTACCACCAGACCTTTGTGCAGCCGGGAGCCATCAGTCTGACCATTGGCGCGGAGTACGACTAACTTGGACCGGCTGCCAGTGGATTTTCCTCGTGACAGGAAACGGTGGCTGCCCCAACATCTCCATCTGCAGACGGGACAAACCAAACACAGACAAATATGGACAACTGTTTCCACTGTTACAGTAACAAACTTAACTTTAACATTGCATTTTGCCAGCCACATTACTCGCTTTTCGCCAGCCGGTTTGTTAATTAAATGCCAAAAACACGCAAATTTCTTATGTCGAGCAGCTGCTGCTCTGCACTGAGCTCTGCGGCCCGGGAAAAATCTAACCAAAAATGGGGGCCGGCAGGCAGCTTCCTCAAATGGTGCGACATGTAAAACGCGTGTCAGGCGACAACGATGCGTGTTAACAATGCGTAAGTATTAAGTAATTACAACAACATCCAGAGCAGCAGCTGATTCAGCCTAAAAGCAGCCTCGGCCAATGAAAATATTCAGGGAAAATGCACGGCGAGATCAGGCATGGGTGGCACGGCCAGCGCACGCAATGCAAAACCATTTCGGCTAAAAGCTAAAATTTTCACGATCTGGCAGACATTTTACCCTTTCTAGAGCTTAGGATATTACGTTTTTCAGTTTATGGATTATTTATATCTTTAAGAGGTTTGATATTCATTAGCTGGATGTTAAATAAAATATTTTAAAATAAAAGAAGAATGATTTTATTTAATATTAAAGAAGTGGCTTAAGTTTGATAGTTAATGTGATCAATTAATATCAAGTTTCAGTTTAGTTTTATTGTTGTAATATGTTACATCACATATAACAATTTACCTTAATCGATTAATTATATCAAATATAATTGTCAATATAGAATGTATTCTTATGGCGTAAAATAATTACCTAACTTCAATTATAAGACTTTTAACTTTTATTTAATTGGCATTTTACCCGTAAATTTTAATTTTTATTTTTAATAAACTTTCCACATTATCTTTATTGTGTCGTACCGAATATAGTAATACATTATAGGATTACGTATTCCCCTATTAAGTCTGTATTTATTGTAAAGAACGACACTATTTAGCATAATTACATTAGATTCCCCCTTTGGTAGAGCAACTGGCAGTCGCCATTACTTAGGCTCACTCTAGTCACATATTTCTTGGGCAAATTTGTCAAATTGAAATCGAAAATGGCAATGTCTGGCACTTAACTGGTCTGCCGGTTAATTTAAGCCACCATAACAGCAAAAATACGAACACAAAAAAAAGGATCACAAAATTTACAGCACCAGTAAGTTCAATGTGCGCATAGCCAGAGTTTTGGGCAACTAGAAAGTGGCTCGCATGCGGCACGCACTGCATTTTAAGCAAAGCCCCTCGCCGATCCACTCCGCTCCGCCTGGTTCCAGACCCAAACCCAATCCCGTCCCGCCCCAGACACGGACTTGTACTTGTTATCCTGATTGTAAAGTAAAAACTAATGTTATGAATCCCGGGCGGCGATCGCAGGTGCGCGCTGCTTCGAGGCGGCCAACACACTTCCTGATCGGTATTGAGTTGCAGCGGAGCGGCGCACACGGCGTATGCGTAATATTGTGAATAATTGCAAAAGCGTGTCGTAAACTCGCTGTGAAAAATATTCAAATATCATTTATCTATGCGAACGTGGGTCTGCCGGCCTTTTACAACCTTTTTTTGGGGGGCTCTGAGCAAGAGCCAGAGTCAGAGTCGGAGTCGAAGTCGGCATCTCTGGGGAGCTACTTCGCTTACGCAGACAGTGGATGGAAAAAGATTCAGATACCGATGCAGATGCAGATACAATTGCAGACTTTCAGCAGACGGAGCAGAGGCCGCAACGAAAGTGGCCCCTGCGAAAACCTGTATTTAAGTTTTTAAGTAGGTTGTTGCGGCCAATTTTCCCTCATTTTCCCATCTGACCAGCAGTCGGTTGCCAACAGGTAACAGACAACTGGCAACAGCTAAAAGCCAGGTTCAATACCCAGGCCAAAGTCAGCGATAACGACTCACGTTTTGGTTGCCCGGCGACCCCAAAAATTAGCTCCACTTCTCGATGACCCCTAAGCTCTCGAAACTGGCAAAGACAATCGGGCAATTGAACAATTTGCAATCGCTATCTGGATCGTGTGACATTTAAAATATGTAAATATCTATGCGCTGCCATAAGTGCTACACAGAACGAATATTAGTCAGTGTCCAAGCTTTTATCTTTTGTTATTCAGCCGATGAAGTGAAAACCTGTGTGTTATGTAGTATGAGAAATAAAGAATTATTTAGTAATGTCAATTACAAGACGCATTCAATCCTTTTCTGCGAGATAGAAAGATATTACAAAGATATTTTCAAAGTATATCCTTTCTTTTTAGGGAACTAGTAGGAAGATTTGGAATTTTGACCTAAAGAATTTATTTCTTGCCGTGCACACTGAAGATCAGCTTGGGAGGCATTGTGAGTTGGCCACGTTTCAAAGTCACTTTTCGAAATCATCTCGAGACAAAAGTTTGCCATCAATGGTGACTACAGCCCCACGGCAGCTCAGGTGTTTTTATTCCATTTCAGTGTTTTTATTTTTAGATTTATTTTTCCTTTGGCATCTGCAAGTGTTGCAATGCCATTTGTTTTTGGTTGCTGCCGCTGTTGCCGCTGCGGCTTTTTGTCGTGCGGTTTTCATTTTTTTCGCTTACTAATAAATCGCGCCGGTGTCTGTCAGGTGACTTCATGATGCGTCCGTCTGCATCACATGGCTCTGGAGCTAAAATGCTGAAGCTGCAGCCACCAAGCTGTCGACGCGATTCGAGGCCGAAAAGCATCTGCTGATTGCCGTTAACGAGCCGCCGTGACAGCGAGTGAAACGTTAGGAGCCATCATCACAGCTGAGAACACAGGCCAGTGTTATCCGAGGCAAATGCTAATCGCCAAAGGAATGTCTCTGTCGCCCTCGGGATGGATATATAAGGCGTAGCTAGAGTTAGTTGCATTCGTTGAACCAATAGGAACCAACCAGTGCCATGAGATTCCTGGCTATCCTAGTCCTGACGGCATGTTTCGGTGCTTGCTTTTGTCTGCACCAGACTGTCAATCCGGTGAATCGCTGCCCCAAGCAGTGTAGCCTGCAATATGAACCTATCTGTGGCATAAGATTTGAGTCCGATGCACCCAACCGATGTACCTTCAACAACATGTGCATGCTGTCTTTGTATGCTTGCAAATCCAAACAAAGTGAGTGTTAAAGAAAAAAAAGTGTGCATGGTAAATGTAATCCCAATTATGGATAAGTTCTATGGTTCGTTTCCTAATAAACTTATTTTTTACAGGATGGCTTCCAATGAGTGTGGGCATCTGCGAATTTCATAGCCCCTTTTGTGGCAAAATTATTAATTTTTACAGAAATCACACCGACCTGATTACAACGGAAGAGATAAATGCTGAGGAATAGGAGTTAGATAAGAATAAATAAACAAAAAACCCAGAATAATTTTAAATTATTCATAATTATTATTATGAAAGCCCCAATGAACCCATCTGATGTCAAGTCTTACCACTACCTTGACTACAGCTCAGCGGCCTCCGCAAAAAATAAAAAAAGGATCTGTATATGCCAGTGTTTATAGATGTATCTCCCCCTCTGGGCATTGCAAGCTGGAAAACTCAACGTCAACAGGCAGCTGCCGCTGTTTCTGCTGCTAATGATTAGCTCAAAGCTCAAATGCCGTGTTGTCGTAGGTGTAGAGCCGTGTCGCAGTCGCTCAAACAAGCTGGAACAGTACAAGCCAAGATTTATGGCACTCAGTTCGGCAATTGTACACAGGGAGAAAATATCACTACATCGATTGTCTTTCAGTAAACTATTGCCTTAGTACTCATCGAAACTATATCGTGTAATAACATTATACCATTCCATTTTTCTTTCTCTGCACCACGTTTCGGTGTCAACGCGAAAATATTTGAGCCCCAAACATAACCCAGAATGCCACCGAATGGGGCTCTTTACGCCATTCCGCATAGCCAAACACTCGGTTTCTATTTGTACTCACAAAGTGCCGCGGAATAGGTTCACGTTGTAGTCGTAGACGGAGGAGCGACCAGGTCCGGCCAAGAGAAGGGCGCAGTCGGAGCCGTGGGATGTCTGCAGCTGCTCGCCGAAGTGATGGAACTGCGCACGCGCCGCGGCCACCAGAGATAGTAGAAGTATTCTGCAAACGAGATTTGACAATATTAGTGGGTTTTTTTCTAACCTAAGTACTCGAAGCCAGAGTTGGCAAATTAGTATGTCAATATACAAGCACACATGCAGCGGAGGCGACACGCCCCTTTGACAAACAGAAACACGCCCGCGGCAAAAGCATTAATCAGATGGCAAGTTTAACGTCCATAAGTTAAGACACAGTTTGACAAATTAAGTTGCAGACACATTGGGTTAGCAAGATGTTTATTTTAATTTTTTTGTAAGGAATTTTGCATAAGTTTTCAAAGTGTTTATAAACAAGGCAATTTAGAAAGATATAAAAATGTAGATGCAGCTGCTACTTGACTCAAGTTAAATCTTTAAATCTCTTTACTTTAATAGAGCCAAACGAAATACTATTCTCAATTTGAATAGTTTAGAATTGAGAACCTGTTTAATCTTTATTTAGAAGATAAATTAAAATTTATTAAATCTAACTAATATCAATTTTTTGGACTGGAGCTTTGAGCAGTAAATCGCTAAGTTTGGTTGGAATTTTCTTTTAACAATTTTAAAGATGGACATTTTAGGTGTAGGATTCTTCTGTAATATTATCGTACTTTAAAACTTAATTGGGTAAAACAAGTACTGTGTTTATTAAAATCATAATTTTAAGCAAATAATTTAAGCAAATCTGTTCTATTTAAGTCTAATATTCTAAATAATACATTTATATAATTCAACTCTATATTTTATAAATATTATTTAAATTGAGATTCAAAGTAGTATTATCATTAAGAAGTAAAATCTGTAACTAAATTTCAACTTCGTATATGATTTCCATATTTTGGTCCCTCAGTAGCTGAGTTGTGTCTCGACAGCCAATGGAACCCATGTCCCGGTCTGCATTGTCTTCGGACAATTCATTGTTTCGGGGCGTTTCTTTAGCCGTCGGAATTCGACATCTGACATCTGGCAACTGACAACTGGCAACTGGCAACCTTGCCTTTATTTCGCGGCTTCAATGCGCTCAGATTTATGGCTTGCAGCGCGTGTTAATCGCTTGTTAGCTTTTGTCGCCTCACAAAACGAAAGCCAAAAACAAAACCCAATATTTTCGGCAATTGTTAACGGCTCTGGGTGAGTATTGATATTGATTGCTATTGTTAATGATGCCCTGCGGCAATGGCCAGCAGTGAAAGTCCCAGATATGCCACGCCTGCTTCTTATATAATCGAAAAAGAGGCTGGCCTCGGACACCCCTTAACACATATAGAGCTTAAGGTGCTCGAAATAAATTAATTGAACCTCGTAAAGCAATTAATTGCTTAATTTAGAGAGTCCGCGGCCTGGGGTAGAATTAATTACTTTATTATTATTATTACCCCAAAATAACAATTACTTCTTGAGTTCTTTTTTCTACGTCTGGAATAAAGAGAAGGCCTTCGACTCTAACTACCTTTAACCAAAATTATAACGATATTTTATTAATAATAATAAGTACAAGGTTAATATATAAGTTTATCTTTTCACCAGCTGTTTGTGTACAATTTCCTCTAAGACCTTAAATGATTGTTGATAATAAGTAATGTTGTAATAACGGCTGATACACTCAGCAATAAATAGTGAAAGCAATATGCTTTTCATCTCTATTGAGGGTCTCGTTTCGACGAAGGGCACAGCTCCCTGGGCATTGCAGATTTGCTTATATAAGCGCCAAGGGAAACAATAACGCACTTAAGTCCTTTCACTTTTCATTTGACAGTTAGGCCGGGGCTTTCTTTTCCACTGACCAAGTAAAATGAGATACCTTTTATAGGTATCCCCTTTCCAGGGTTCATTGAACCGAACCCCGGTCTTTAGCTGAAAAGTGTTAAATGCACCTGCTGGCATTATGTATAGTGTGATTTTTGTATGTTGAACATCTGCTTCGTGAATGAATAGCTGACAAAAGTATGTTACTCTGTATTATTTACCCTGAGGCTCGTTCTTATAAATACCCTACTTGGAGGAAACGAGATCATTTTTATTCTGAAAATTTTCCGGCTTACAACATGAGAGGTGTCTGTATCTTAATGGTAATTTCTTTGAGTGTCCTGGCCTTGGCTGAAGGGATGAGGGTAAGGCCTCCTGTCCTGCCACCTCGGTGTCCTCGAGCCTGCACAAGGGAGTATAATCCTCGGTGTGCTGTTTGGAGGAGGGGTGGCCGAACTAGTGTCTGCACTTTCCCCAACAAATGCACTTTGGACAATCAGATATGCCTAACCGGTCAAAGTAAGTGCACAATTTCAAGTACATTTTATTGTTACTTAAATATAATTCTAAATATTTTATTTAACAGATTGGCAGGTCCGGGACGAGGATAGGAAGTGCTGGCGTGATTCTCCGGACTGCGATACTATTCGGAAGTAAACGGCATTCTATATTGCAAGCTATGTTGACGACCTAACTTGATTCGTAAATGTGCAGTGTATAAATACAGATCATACAAAAGGTACAAATTATTAAATAAAATATGGGCCCCTTTAAGACCAAAGGAACTTGCCAAATTGTCGTTTTTATGCGTTTCTATTTGCTTACTGCCTAAGAGTTTTATTTCATATAAATATTATTACAAATATTCATACATATATATTTTTGGAATCATGGAATCTTGTGGAATTTTAAGACCCTTAGCTTCCTCGACCCTGATTAATCTCAGCTCCCACAAAATTAACAGAAGATTGGCCCACTCTTGACCGTTGAACGGTAATAATTTGCAGTTTCACAACTCTTTACGCTCCTCGGTCTCGGGCCGCGTTAAATGCTTATTAAATCTGGTTACCAGCGAGTTGCTTTCATTTCGGCGGTTTTGTGAGCGAGTATTTTCGCACAGAAGTGAATTTGGTTCAAGGCTGCCCTTAAAATATTTCACAGAGACGGGGAGCTGGTTTTCTGCTCGTTTCGTTTACGATCCCAGTGCAGTTCATTAGCCGTCATGACAGGGCAATTAGAATGCGAACAAAACGCATTCGCCCACACAGACAGTCGGGTCGGTGATTTTTTTATTAGCCCGACATGCCACGCCCATGCGCGTGCCAAAATGGGGGCGAAGGAGGGGACTAGGCTCGCGGATCGAGCGCTACCGAACCGATATCGAATGCAATGCAGACCGCAGATTTAATTGCCGCACCGGAGATGCAGATCAGAGTTGCTGGCAGCGGGCCAGCGGGGCAGCGGGCCACTGCGTAAGTCAATTAATTGTTGCTCGCCTTTGGGGCGACAGCTTTTGTGAAAGGCCAGCACGCAACGTCCTTCTGGCCAAAGCCGATGCCAAAAGCCAATCCAGCTCTGCCACTGCGGCCGCAATTTATGCGCACTCGCATGCATATGCAATCTTTACACCTGCCCGCAAGAGTCAATTAATTTCGCCTCGTCGATGGCTGGCCAAACGACTTTTACACAAAAATCCATCGCTGCGATGCAGCGCTGGCTAATCCGAGGCACTTGGTCACAGCCACAGCCACAGCTACACGGTGTATCTCGGATGGCACAGATTTTGGCGGCCCAATCCGACCTTTTTCGGGGAAATAGCAACTGCCCATGAACAAAAAGAAATTAATTCTATAAATATTTATGGAATATAACATATAATATATAACAAAAGTATCCTTGTTTTTCCGATGGACTCTCTTTATTAAAATGCAACCAAAGTTGCACATAAATTTAAAAAACCATCTTGTGCCGCTTTGAAAAGGGAATCCGAAATTACTATTAGTATTTTTGGTAATATATTTCTATGTATACTCTGTGACGCAAAGAAACAAAAAACAATAATATACGACTATATTATTATAGCTTGAAAAATACTAGACTCAGACAACAAATGCAATATTGCAACTGCAGAGATATAAATCAAAATATTTATTTAAATATAATTCCTTAGATTCCACAAAAAAGCATCTTTCTTTTTAATAATTCAATAACAATAGTTATATAAAGTTATGTTATAATTTATTATTAAAAAATAAACGTTTGATCAACCCTATTTATTCCATGTGCATTTTGCAAACAAAGAACAGGCGCAGTTGCCCAATTATAGTCGCCATATAGGACTCTCCCTGCGCGATTTGCGCATATTTAAAAGCGCATCCAAAAGTTGACATTTACTTATAATACCCGAATATTTTTTCCACCTCCAAAAGCCGACACTTTAATTGCCCCGGTGCATGGTTGGGCGATGAGTCGTGGAGCAGGGGGAGAGCTGCCAGCTGCTGATTGTATCAGATTGTAGCTCTGATGCTACTTATGTCATCTTTTCTGTAATACCTGGGATCTGGGACTTGGGACCTGGGGACTTGTGGACTTGTGGACTTGGAACACCCGAAAAGAGGCGTGCCAAGAGCAGACGTAGGACTTTTTGTTCGGATCTCGCTTTGTTTGCAGCTCGTTGCCAACTTGCCACATCGCTCGCATTGTTTATATGTAAATTGCATGCCACAACTGCCTGGCTTCACGCTGGCTCCGAGTTAGTGGCTGATGTCATGTGGAAATGACTTTTGTAATGCATAGGCAGGGAAAATCATAATTTATATGCTTAGCGTTTTCATTGATAGTGATTGAGTATGTTGTGAGGTGAAAATATGACAGATGCCTGAAAGTTCATCAGGCTTATTCAGTTTTTGTCTGAAGAAACCAATCGCATTTATTGATAATGATTAAGTATGTTTTGAGTTGAAACTGTTAAATATCTGGCAAGCATCTTTACGTTTGTGAATACATCTTGCCAATCGAGGCTTAAAGCTACAAGTTCACACCATTTTACTCACAAATTGTAGATGACATTGCCTGATTGCATAATAGCTGAGTACAATTTAATTTATATATATTTTAAAGTAGTAATGATTTCTACGAACATTGTTTGCTTAACTTAAAGCTTTTCTCACAATAGGAGATTTTTATTGATTTTATTAATAATAAATTAGCTACTTTTAATCTTAAAAAGTTGTGGCAAAAGTAAATACTTATAATAATACTGCACCGCCAAGTCCTACATTAAATTATTGAGTGAGGCTTTAACTCGTAAATATTTTGTAAATATATAATAATGAACTATTCAAGCTCTAGAGCAAAGTTAAAATATGCTTAATATTTAAATGCCACTGTCATGAAGTTTTGCTACATGCCTGCAAATCGAAACCTCTTATTAAAGATCATTTATCATTAAGTAAACCTTAGCTAAAGCCACTCAATCGCCACGAGCCGAGTGCCGACAAACTGCGATATGTAAAGATCGAGATATGTTGCTGCACTTCTGTGTGTTATTTTTTCCCATTCGCGGCTAGCCCATGCTGAGTGGATCTCGTTTCTGGGTCTGATTGCTAATGCCAGCGAGAGTCTCAGGCTGTTTTAATTGTTGCACTTAGCCAAGCTCAACGTTTTGCTCTGGCCAATTGCTTAATTGATTCTTGCCAGACAGGTAGCTGCGCTCTCATGTCTTCACATCCGCCTGGCATTTCGCAGACTGCGAGGCAAAAACCGACCGAACACATCCATCGATGGTGCACACATGGCGCATACTTGATAAACGGCAGACCAATTGCAACATGACGCACATTTATGTGGCATTAGTGTCGCCTTCGATATTTTATTGTGCCATAAATTGGCAATGCAAATGCAGATTCGATGCCACAGAGCATTCGGGCCGATAAGCGGGGCAAAGCTGCCTTAATTCGCTCTCTGACCCACAAAAAATACGTTTGCGATCCAATCTGTGCGAGAAAATCTATTTAGAGTTGAGTGGAGTACAGGGAGACAAAAAATGTTTTCACATACTAAAAAGTATTTCATAAAATAAATTTTTTATATTTTTCCATTTCGATTTTAATTTTAAGCTCTAAGGAATGAAGAATTATATGATAGTTTATATTTAGATGACAACGTAAACAATATGATTTCAACTCTTTAATATAATGTTTTTCTTCCCATGTAAAATTCGCGGCATGTGAAGGGTTTTGATATATCGCCCCAGCAGCACGCAATTGCGATAGCATCTCGGACACGGCTTACGTGCGGTTTATGGACTCCAGCAACAAGTCTTTAATAGAATGTAACCAAAGCTGCAGCTGGCCAGCCAGCCAGTCAGCGAGGCGAACAAGCCAAAAAACTAACTGAATTCGACTCCGATCTCCCGTCCTGCTGACTGATAACCGAACTGGCTGCAATCTGACGCTTTAACAGCTTATTAATTGGGCGGCCGCCCCTTGCAGATTTATACCTGGCCAAAAGCGCGGCTAATTGCACACAAATTGCGGCGGCTAAGCTAAATCAGCCAAGAGTAAGTCAGCGAGACGGAGCAGCGACAATTTCAATGCCAGCTCTTTGACCAAAAGCGCTCAATGCAAAACTGGCTGCAGTGCCGCCGTTCGATTGTGCATAAATCAAATGAAAACCACTTTTGCATCAGACTTTGATTGCACACACACGCGGAGAAAATGGCGCATGTTTTAAATTATATTTAACCTGGATCCTAAATAAATTATAAATAATATAGTTATGCCTGAAATGTGTGGTTCTTGCCTTAAAATTGATCCTTTTCAAGCTTCAAATTAATTTCCACTTATTTTATTGCTCAAAGTCTGGTCAGGGTAGATATTATATAATACAAAGAAGCCACTTGATTAATCGATTTTTCTCTGTGCAGGACTTTTTGCGTTGGCTCTTGGCGAACAAGTCGACCGCCTTGACTTTCTTAGACGCGTTTCGAGTGCTCTTATCCACAGAGGCTGAGCATCCTCCAATGCTCCGTTCCCAGCCTCAAATACATACCCATCCCACATGACGAGTGGGCCACGTGAGCAGCAGACTTTTCAGCCTTTCACCAGGCCAAAGATTCCCCAAAATAGCTGCAACAATTACCAAACATTCAATAACTCGTAATGACTGTACGATGTCTGGCAATTGGCACATCGTCTTGGATCATCATCATCGCCATCAACCATCAATTTGAGTGCGAATGTTGCAAGCGCGGGTAAAAAATAAGCACAAATAATAAAACACATGAGCACTCCACTTGGCCTGCCTACAAATGAGCCAAGTGATTATTCGGGTTCGACTCCGAGCCGAGCCTGGCATTCGAGTGTTGCGTTGCCCAGCATACCGACATGCAGCATACTTGCGCTTTATTTAAATAGTTTTTCCGAAACTATGAAAAACAGCCGAAAATATGTAACTGCCGGTTGCATCTGTAACTATTACTGGCTGCTGCCGCTGGCTGTTACTGTTCAATTTGCTCTGCCGGCTCACAGTTTTGCCATCCGTTGCCACATCATTTCTGACGAGTGCGCATACAAATCACAGCCGGCAGGGCACTGCACGCCATTTGGGTTAGCAGGGCTCTCACGATCCCGATCGGCGCCGGTTTCTGGGACGAGTCCGTAGCTGTAAATCTGTATCAGTATCCGTATCCGTATCTGCTCCATCTGTTGCGAGTTGCGTCGACAGGCGGTGCATTTCAATTAGCAATCTGTGCAGGGGGTTCTCTGATAAGGGGGCGTGGCGACGCGACGCCTTGATCCCAGAGCGTTTCGCTTTCGGTTCTCACGCTCGTGGGCGGGCTTACCCAGAGTACACTGAGGCAAATTATAGATAGAAAGTGCAGCAAGTGTCCGACTACTACAAAATTAAACTTTATATTCAAGTATGAATTTGATGTACAATCTTAAGAAGGACATAGTACTAATTATTTTCAAATTTCACCTTTAAAAATATCCTTAGGTTCTTTATAATTTAAAAAAATATAAGCACTATTTCTGTTCGCAATGGGACTCATTAAGCTTCAAAAATATTGTTGTATGCATTGTGACTTGATATGATTTCCAGTGGCTGGCTTATAATTATTACAAACAAGGTATTTTTCTTGTTGTTGATCACACAGAAGCCACATATTTTGATTACAATAATTCCCCATACCCTTGTCCAGTTTCCTATGGGAAGTATTTCACGTGGGCCATGGAGTTTCGTTTTGTCATAGTTATTTGTTACACTTTCTCGATCGTGACTCAGCAAATATATGAAAACAAAATAAATAAAAGATTTTCACCGAACGGAAGACAATGCTCGAACACTTTTCGGGGGCCCGGACATCGCAGGTGATGATCACGTAGTGGTACCTTCAAATGAATCTAAATGGGAGGTCCATTCATAAAGAGGGGCACGCTCAACCACTCTACTCAATCGAACCATTGCCGGCCTCTTCGATCATGATCCCTGCTCGTTCAGCTTTCTTTTGTTATAACATCAATCAGCGGTGTTCGCGAAATCGAAGCAACCTCCGGCCGGGGCGCAAAAAAAAACATCTAATTAAAAAAATATATATATAACGAAAATAGAAAACCGATTCAAGAGGTTGTTGTGGGCAGGCATGACGTGAATTTGGCTTTTGAAAGTGAAATGATTTCGAGCAATTTACGTTAATGTAGCGCATTAATGGCGCATCATCGGCAGCATCCAAGGGAAGGAGATCTTTGGGCCAAAAGTGAATGTTGACCAACATTCACTTCAAGAAATCGAGCAGTTGCCAAATGAACATGTACCCGAAATACATATATCCATCACTGCAAGGCCTCCGCCAAATGATTTGTTTCAATGCTTCCTCGTCTTCATTTTTGGGGGCAAGGGATGGCCGGAGTTGTGCGAGTAATTGTGGCAGACACATCAGCCAGACATTTGCCCAAAAAAGGGAAAAACAACGGCAATATGCTACCACAAGTCATGGCTTGTGGCTGCCTCTTGTCTGTTGAACCTTGTAAGGCGGTTTATGTAATGGTAACGAAGCCATAGCCACAGATTTAGCCTCCAGCTGCCTTTTTTTATGTTCAACAAAACAAAGGCCCCAAAAACTGATCGACATAGGCGCAGGCGAATTTCTATGACTCCTAATGCCTCACAATTTTCTGCTTTGCGAAAAAGCGCTGATGCTAATTATAAATATATGAAAAATGAAAAACAATAAGAACTTTAAAAATGTAGCCGAATAAAATTCAAAGCTTTGTTTAATTCACTTAAACAATGTAAGAGCATGGATATTTCTTTTAAAAAGTAATTTTTAAATAAAATACTTTCCAAACTATCCCCGAAATATGTAGGATATATTTAAATGTTAACTTACGAACTATGTGTAATTTTGGCTAACTGAAATTGAACTGTAGTAACTCCGATCCTCATTAATACGCAGCACAATGGGGCTGTTTATCGCCAGGTCTCGATCTCGTGCTCGATTTCGATATTGAGTGTTCGACTTGGGATCGCAATCTTTGAATGCACTTCACGGGCCGCTTTCCAATTTGGCACTAACGCCCTGCCACGATTGTCTGATTTATATGCGGCATGCAAATGGAGTGAGTCGCAACTGCAGTTGGCGGTGCGAAAAAGTGCTGGCAGCCTTGACACAAATTCGCCAGGAGAGCGGCAGTCACCGTCATTTCTCTCGCTTGCCTGTTTGCCGGCCTGCCCGCAATTATGTCTGCATTTTATTTTATAACATTTCGCGAAGAGCAGCGGCTGGGGAGACCGGATTTGTGGCAAGTCACGAGGCAGATGTGGCCAGCGAGGAGCCAGGAAATCAACAGGTTGCTCCGTTTCTGGTCTTCTACATTTAAGGAGAAAGTAAAATGCTGCCTGCAGCCAGACCACGATCGCCATGATCGATTTCAGCTGGCAACTGGTTGAACGTGAAGTTCAGCATCCACTTACACATCCACACGTCCATGCCATTGTGCAACGCGATTTGAACTTCGCATCAAATGTTAATGACCCCGTTTGGCCATAACTGAAGTCCAAACGAAAAAGAGCTGAGGCTGTTCTTGGTCATAACAATGTTTTATGGGTCTTTGGAAAACAAATCAGCGAACGAGGCGACCCAGCAACCAGCGGACAATTAGCAGGCACTCGCTAAGTTTTTATTTTATGCTCATTGCAGTGCTGCCCCTCGTACACGGCTCTTGGCCACGTTGGGCTTGATGGCCAGGCTGAGCGAGGTGTGAGCTGCTGCCGGCCAACAACCGTTAGGCGATAGAACTAGCCGGGAAGTTATGGCCATGTCCCGGAGGCCATGACAAATCACCTGGACACGCCCCACGCCGTCTAAGCCTGATTAAAACGAGGGCTAGTGACGCAGCCTTCGTAGCCAAAGCGGATAAGCTCCAGCTCGATTGCCTTGCAAATATCATTAAGATTGCACTTGCAAAAATGTTCATATTTTGTAATAATCGATGTGGTGGTTTTGTTAAATAAAACCTAATCCTAATACGATGGTTATGACAGCTTGATTGAAAAGATTCAGATGAAATCACATGCATATCATAGGATATATGTATAGAAATTACAAATATCTTTGAAATGTATTAACTTGGATTTTTGATTGAGCAAGATTACTTAAATATAAAATGGGGTTTCCTATACATTTAAATTATTAATAATAAAAACGGTAATATTTTGGTTATTAATTAAACTGAAGTATAAATTGAATTATAAATTTACGTCAAGAAAAGACCGGTGACCATTTGCAAATATTCGTTTTTAAAATAATTATGTTTGGAATTATTTCAATCAATAAATACTAAAACCCTTTTTAATTATAAAAAGCATTTTTTGTTTGGCTTTAAAGTATCCGATCTTTCACCTCTGCCCTAATTGCTAGTTAAATCGAAACCGAAATCTCCAGCTGAGCTCTATTTTTAAGCCCGCATCGGAGGTGCGATTTCGTACTCTTTTTCGGCGGAAGCTGAGATGGCCAAGAGCGTGACCTATACGCTCATTAATTTTGTGGCTCTTGGCGATGATTTGTTCATCATTACGAGCTGGAATGGCGCGTGGATGGCCAGATAGAAAGTGGCAGGAAGCCATTAGCATGGGAAGTTGTCGGACAAGCAAAAAACTAACCAACTCGCAGCACAGGTTGGCCTGAATATAAATGAACAAATCAAAACACATATATGGCGCAATTCCGTTTAATCATTCGGCGTAAATCCCCCGGAATGCCGCACACACCGAACGAAACTTTCTGTGCCAACGACATCAGAACTTTCCAGCCAAAGAAAACAAACACACACATTAACGAACAGAGCGGGGATGTCGGAGAAATGTTCACAGAAAGCCGTCGTAACCGGGCGGCGAACACGTAAAAATTACATAAAAACTATGAAGATTATGGCTAGAACCAGTCGCCAAGTTGGTCTAGACATTTTTTAGACGATTAGCCCAATCACTTGCCACACACAGGAAATTAACTGGAAATATGTGTACCAAAACCGAGAGTACGGCTCATTAAGAAATAGCCAACGTTCGTACATACCTTAAGATCATTTTGTTGACGTTGCACGTTGCCACTTGGCCGTTGGCCGTCGTTGCTGTTAATGACTTCTTTAAATGCGTTTTCTGGTGCTTATAAGGCTCCGTTTGGCCCGGTTTTATTATTTGGCGACCAAGAGCTGTGAATTAATCCAATTATGGCCGCGATGCGACGACGTCTGCGTTAAGTTGGCCTTAATTAATTTTGGACTGGCGCGAAGAGTTCACCGAGTTCGTTGCCAGAGTCTTTGGTTTTTTGTGCAAGAATGCGACAATGTGACAATGCGACAATTATCGAGCACCTGTCGTTGCTGCGGGCCACTCTTCCTATCGGGCTTCGTTTCACCCTTTTGTCACTACACTTGCTTTCCTGCACACTCACACACAATACCGCACACTTAATATGCACTGGGTGTTGGGGTTACCGTTAGCCGTCGGCGCCTCTGAGTCGCTATTTTCCGCCTGCACAACCGCCACGGAGTGTGTCCAACAATTAACTGAGCTCCGCCAGCCGATGCTGCCACAGAAAAGCCAAAAAAAAGAGAAGCAAACAAACGGAGCCGGCCCGCCAAGCAGCGCTGTTGGCGTCGGTGTTGGCTTCGGTTATCAGCTGCCAAGTGCCGGCGGCAGCAGCAGCAAAAAACAAATAAATACAAACAAAATAAAAAGAACAAAAAACAGACGCCCCAAGCCAAAGACTGAAGCTTGGATAGCTCGAGTCGAATCGAAGCAGCGACATCGTTTTTGAGTGAAAGTTTGAGTGAAATCGAGTCGGGTTGCGTGCGTTTTGTTGTGTGGTGAAGTCGTCGACTCCGAGTGGTGAAGTTTGTAGGGTGCAGTTCGTTGCTTAAGTCTTTTGATTTGAATTAGATGATCTCAGCTTATTTTTAAAAACTATTTTAAACTATTTACTTAACTTTGAAATGAATTCGTTTGATTTACTGAATGAAATAATATAATTAACTAAAATCAATTAATTGCTTCGAATTATTTTCTTAATATTTGAATTTAAAACTTTTCCGACATTTTTTGTAGAAAGATATTTTTGTTTACAACTGTTCTTATATTTAAAAGAAGATAGTTACATGAAACACAGTTAATATAACATATTTATTGGTATATTTTCCATTGACATGGCCTTGGTACCATCGCAGATTGAGTCATTTGATTCCAGTCTACCAGCTGTCATTTTAAAATAAAAGGTTGGTTAACAAATTCTGCTTCTCAATTAAAAAATAAAATTAAATATGCAAAGTACAATTTATGGCAAAAAGCAAAAAAAAAACCTCATAAAGTTCAACGTTTTTACGGATACATTAAATTTAATAGCAATTTAGTACGAAATATTAAATACGATTGCGCGACTTTTGTTTATTATTTTATGAATTCCGGTGATTAACAAGCCTACTAAAGATATATTATAAATTATTTAATTATCTTTCCAGGAATTAGGAATAATAAATGAACGTTATGGAGACTAACTACCATATAACAAGGTTTCTGTCTTTTTATATATAGATAATATTTATATATTCCTCTCGTGATATCTCGTTATATTTGATCTGAAATGCATCCACACACCCGCAGTGACTTCTGCAACTTAAGACTCAATAATTATTTAGTGACGGCTGGGCCCAACTAAGCCAACTCCTACATCGCTATCAGCAATCATCTCTGCCCATGTACAAATAAAATCTCAATCTGCTGTCGGATCTTTTAGCACTCGTATTGAAAAACAATTTGCCAAGCCGGGCTGCACCTCCGGCGGACCAATATCACTTAGAGCCTCGTCCAAACTGCGGCATATCAGTTGGTGCCAATTAATTTAATTTGTCAAACCGCACATACAAATCGGGCGGGCAAGCCTCCGGCATAATTCAAAATTCGGCGGGAGGCTACAATAAACTACAGCAAAGGGGGCCTAATAATAATGAGCGTAGACCAAGAGTGCGGCCAGAAAACGTCAAAATGCAAGGCAGTTGAAATTAATTTGGCCTAAGCAGCGCCAAATGGATTTGGCTGTTTCTTGTGGTGAAGCTGGCTGGGCTCAGTCGAATCCATATCGATTTTGTGGCCTTTGGCTTGGGGCTTTGTTGCATTTGACAATTGCTTTGCATGAACGCACGAATGTTGTGCAACATTTTTGGACCACAGCAGCAACAGCAGCAGCGGCTGCAGCGTCAGTAATAAAACAGCAACAACGGCGGTATTAACAATGTACCACGCATTTTTTGAAAAGTTGTTCGTGCCACGTTTTTGTTCTTTTTATTTAACTCAATTTTTGTTCGGGGTTGACGTTGGCTTTTTGTTGTTGTTTTGAGCATTAAACACCGAAATTTTTTATTATCGACCCGGTTTGACTGCCTCGACTGTCCGACTCATTTTTCTCTAATTTAAACTTTGTTTTTTTTCCTTTTTGATTTTTACTTTTTTAAACATGCTATTAATTTTTAATGGCGTGTGACATTTTTGTTTACGCATAGCCTCAATGTAGAGCAAAACATTAGCATGTCTGCGGTATTAGTTTACCATTTTTCTTGCTGCCATTGAGCCATTTGACGGAGTCTTAATTGATATTTATCGCCGGGCGATAGCCATGTACATCATAATAGAGGCATGAAGTCGTGTAGCCGACAAAAAGCTCATTACTTTGGCTCACCTGAATGGTAAACGCACTTGCACTTGGAGAAAATAGCGTTGCTTTTAGAGTAAACATTATAAGGCGCGTTTGATATTTAAATTTAAAATATAGAACTGTCAAAAGTAGAATAAATAAATTATTCAATAAACATATTATAATAAAATATATACTAAGCGATTTAAACCAAAACCCTTTATTTTTACCAATTTTACCAATAAAAAGTATTATATTTCCTTGTCTTGGGAAACATTTTGTAATTAAAAATGTTTTTAATTACTTATCTTTTAAAGTAACTTACCAATATATTTCGTATAATTATTTCTTAATTTAATTTTAATTAAGGTTTCTTACCATTTCAAAGGATTTTATTCAATGCATTAGATTTACCCCATTTCAAGGTACAAACGTATATTTCAATTTTTTGTGTACAATTCGGACATTTGATTAGCCTCACCTCGCCATGGTCGTTGGGGCCCGAAATGGTCTATCCAATCCGGCACATAAAATCCAATTTAATTAAGTTAGACTCTCGGATTGAGATTGAGACGCAGTCGGAGGATCGAGATGCAGACCGAGACCGGAGCTGACTGAGATGGAGATGGAGACCCACAGCAGCAGCTGCCACGGTAGACAACCTTGCCGGCATTCTTAACGTGTTCAAGATTTTTACCAACGCACTGCATTTAGGATCGTAGTTGTTGTCGATGCTGCGTTCACTTTTCAAATGCTTACGAAATGTCAATATTCGGCACAAAGTTATTTGTTATTTGATCGAAGCGATTGAGCAATTGTTGATATACAATTTGTGTGTGTTTGTCGCTTTTTATTCATTTCGTTCTTTTTGTGTAACGGTTCTCGCATTGATTTGTTGCAAATTGTGTACGAAAAATGTAATTAAAATTAAATCGAGTAACTGGAAACGCTTGCATGTCAGTCCAACAAACGAATATAAATAAATAAAAAGTGTTAACACCCTGATCGCACAGCTGGTGACAACACAGCGAATGAGTCATGAATGCAGGGGAATGGAGCTCGAATAGGTTGCAAACGAACTGTCTATATATCCTCAAATGAATACTAAGTAAAAACAGATAATAATATAAAAAAAAAATGGGGCTGGAATTCAACTCAATTGGTTCACACACTTTGCTACACTTTCTAAATTATAGAAATCGCCAAAATTATATACTCTTTCACATTTTTATGTAATTTCATTGAATGTTGCCACCATGACTTCGCATTTTCTATATTATTGCTTGCCCGGCTATCAAACCAATTGGTTTTGCGATTTCTTAAACAATCATAAGCCTAATTTGCTGTCATTGTTATGAATAATAAACTGACCCTGAGCCATATAAGGCAAGGTTAACCATTATTAAGCTCTCTTCTCGAAAGACCCTATATTTTCAAACCTTTTTTCGCAAATGGCCAACTTCCTGGGGTCTCAGCTATGGGTATCTGTTTTTGGCAAGTCTAATGGCCGGCCTAATCAGGTCTTCTATATGCCAATTAAACCGATGGCTGCCAGTAATGTTAGTTAAGCCATAATTGTATGAAAGGGGCTTCTGTGTTGGCCAGCTCTGTTCATGTATTATGCATATATTTCTTGAGGAGTTGCCCGAAGAAGTATGAAATTGAAAACATAGAAAAACATGTCGCTAAACTTGCTGCTAAGAAAAATGTTTTTGCTCCACCTAACTCTCAAATGCGCTTATAACTGATACTTGTAACGTAAAAATGCTGATTTGTGCTTGTAATAAGAACCAATAATCCACTTACGAAAACCAGATCTTTAATATTATTTCGTAATAGTAGAATTCAAATTTTATAAATATACCTAATGACTTCAAACTGGAAGTCACCAACCGCAAAAGTATGATAACTGGATTGATCAGGGAAACCCAAAATTTGGTGTAATTTAAGGTCACGCGTGCCATCAGAGTAATTATAGCAATTTAATAAAATAAATTAATAAAATACTTAATTCTGGACTAAGATATAAAAGCAAACATTTTCCCAAAGGAAACATCAGTTGAAACTCATTCAGCAACCGAGCACCCATTTGTTCAATTTTAAATTATAAAATAATGGCATTCCGGTACATCTTTGTGTTAAGTGCCCTGGTGGTCTTGACCGAAGGATCCCATTTGTCCTCTGTGGATCAGGAATCAGAGGTTGGAGTTCATAGCTCTGGAGGTGCGTCTTCTGGAGCCTCTGTTGCCGGTATTCCACGAGGACATCCTGCTGCCCCGCAGCCCCAGCGTCCCGCCTCTGGTCATGGGTCTTCCTATGGAACTGCGAGAGGATCCCAGCGCCCTCGTCCCCATGGAGGTTCTACTCGCCGTCAGTCTGCTGGATACAATATCCAATCGGGAGGAGCCAACCGTCCTGCTGGAGGAGCCCATGCAGGCCGTCCTATTGGAGGCGAAGTTGGTCACGGAAATCCTCACCAGAATCGTAATCGCAACCAGAAGCCCTACTAGAAAATCCGTCAGCACAAACCCATCCACTTTGTTTTTGATATTGCCTTATTGTTAGCATAGTTGTATTAAGTATTTTCACTAAAGTTTGTTAATTTAAATTGGTATTGTTTTGTTGCAAAAAATAAAAGGCGGAAACTTTTCAATTTATATTTATTTCCACCTTCCCAAAATCATATTCCTATAGACATATAAAGTTCAGAAAAGGTGTGCAATTTTAACGGCAATTGCACCTTCGGTGAACCTGTTAATATGCCAATTAGAGTGGTTGCCACAATGGACGCAATCAACCGAGAGCACTTAATGTATTAAACATTTCTTAAATGGTTAGCCCAAAGCGTATTGCCAGCTCAGACTACTAAGTGAATTGGTAAAGATTAAAGCCATTTTGGGACCAGCGCTTAAATCGTATTCCGTTTTTGTGTTTATTTGACAAATTTTTTGTGGGACAACAGTTTAATAATGAAACATTTTTAATACAAACTCTTAATTAAAACAAAAAAATAATCTAGCTTTGTAAAGAACTTGAAGTTGATTATAGCTAAGCAAACTATGGAGTCGTAGAATTCAAAATATCTGTATTATAGGGACTTTAAATAAATATTTTATTTAATAATTTGATTAGGATATCTAAGCTATTTGAACAGCATTACAAACTCAAGAAAACACATTCACTCCGATTTGAAAAGCCTTTCTGTGCTACTTTGTAATACAATTTTTTTTTAGAATTAGAAAAAATTGGGTACATTATTTGCTTATGCCGATCGAAATATATAAAATCTATAGGTTCGGAATGACTCATTTATAAATTTCTGACTAAAATTATAATATCCTGCATACATATGTATAAAAAAAATGGGGCGCCTTATTCTTTACTATTAATTTTTAAAATATTTTAATTTTATTATAAGATTAGCCTAAAATATACTGAAGCTCTAACTCCCAACTTTTTTTAAAATAATCTAGTAATGCAAATACGTTTAGTTGTGGATTCACTATCAGGCCTGTTCCAGTTTCCACTTCCGAAAAATTTACTCGGATTCGGATTTCCCAGACCTGTTCTGGGAAATCCGAATCCGAGTAAATTTTTCGGAAGTGGAAACTGGAACAGGCCTGTATATACATATATTATGTAATGCAAAAGTAAATATTTATTTAGTATTCATTATTCGTATTGTGTTTTCAAATAGAGTTGACGGTTTTAATTTCTATAGTAGTGGAAAAGCTTTCTGGTTGTGATTGCGATTTCTGTGTGAGTTTCCGTAGCCTGCTCCTGGTGTATTCAGGGCACCTGCCAATGGACGACTGTGGGATCCACCAGGTGATCTATGTAATGCAGGTGCTGCTGGATGAGGAGC